>KZ807488.1:168067-178204 GCA_000696205.2 Oncopeltus fasciatus | reverse complement strand
ATATATATATATATATGTGTGTGTGTGTGTGTGTGTGTGAATTAAATTGAAAATGTTTCTTCCTCGTAGTTATGAGCCAAACTGACTAAATCAAAAATGAGTTTTCTTTAAAGCATATAATAAAAGTACATTGCAAAGGAGCTAACCAAGCTGATTTCCCATGTAACATAAATATATATTATTATATAATATAAATATATAACGTGGGAAATCTGCTTGGTTAGCTCCCGCGCGTTCGATTTTTATTATATGCTTTAAATAAACTCATTTTTGATGTAAGAGTAATAAACACAAATGTGTTTTTTAATACTCTTACAAAAGCACTGAAAATTATTTTCTTAAATCTTTCAAAAATCCAGTTTAATATGCATTAAAAAATATTCTTCATTCTTTGTTTACGTGCCTTGAAGCATAAATGCTGAAATAAACTTAACCTGAAATACATTTCTCCATGAAAATCGGAATATGCCTCACACTAGAAGATGCCAAGGAAATCCCATATAGGACAACATTATTCAATATACTTTTAAGAAATAATATTTCTTATTTTACTGCATTAGGTTAGCTATGAAACAAATGAAATGGCAGATGCAGACATCCAAAAACATCCCTCTAATACTCTCATTCTTCTAAACAAAATTTGAATCTAGCAAATTTCCTACAAAATTTACTGCTTAATGTTTTTGTTAGAGAAGAGAAGGTTTCGCTGTTAGAGTAATTTCCCTACAGAAATTTCATTTAAAATTATATACTTTTATGTAATTTTCAGACAATTATGATATATAATGTTCCTACGAAAATCGTTTATTACAGGAGACATTTAAAAGGATCCAGTAGGCCTTTTTCATTTTAAATTGCAGAAATCTAATTAGAATTCACGCTTCTTTTTTAAAACCGTAAGATGAATTGTGAATCTGTAAAATTTAATCGAAAAAAAAAAGCTCAAGCTTTGCTATTTCTAAAATCTAAGCCTGGAGAGAGTAGTTCAATTTAGAATATGTGATAAAAACAGATTGGCGAAGAGTAACACTTCTCTTTCTCCCCACTCAGAAAAAATCAATAACTACAAGCGATAAATATAATATCCGTTGGAGGAGTAGCAGTAGCTCCAGGACAGGATGAAAGGAAAAAAGGCTATAAGAAGGAAAAAAGAAGGCTTGCTGTTGTTATCGGGAGAGATGATGGCTCTGTTGACAGTGTAAAATCGACAGTGAGATAATTATGGCGTCTTTTGTGTGGGCGAGGTGACGTTGACCGGGGAAGAATGGGAAGGCAGGTGAATCAGATCGATCACCGGCCACCAGAGCCTGATTTCACAGAGACTCCCACTCTCTTCAGCGGGGGTGAGGGCGGTGGTTTGGGGGAGTTCCTCCAGGAAGGGAGGCGGGGGAGGGGATTCCCAACCGGCAATTAGCGATGGACTGATCACCTTTCTCTCGAGTCCATGTCGAGGACCAGAAAGACTTTCTGAAGGAATTCCGAGGGAATTTTGTTGCCCGTCAAGTTTCATGAAGAGAGGACTCGGTCTTGGTGGTTGAAGAATTAAAAAACATTTTTATTTTAGCAAACACTCCGGCCTGAATTTCAGGCCTTCATCAGGGCTGAATATGGAAGAGAAACGTACAAAAATAATATAGAAACATGTCTAAATGCCATAGTCTAAAAAGAATAAATAAATGAAAATATAAAACTCTGTGTAATCTACTACATCAAATGCATGAAAACAAGATACTACAGCTTTTTTGTATATTTATTTTTTATATTCAGCACTGATAAAGGCCAAAAAATTTAGACCAAAACTTCGGGTAAAATAAAAATTTTTTGGTTAAAAATTAGTTTTTAATTGTTCAACTACCAAGACTGAATTCCTGATAATCCTCTTTTTATAAATAAATTCCGACATTTCCAGATGAACAAATATTAAAAAACATAGTTCTCTAGAAAAACAGAAAGGTTTCTGCATAACAGGAATTTGAAAAAGAATGTTCTACAGCGAAATAATGGGGCTCTGCCTTAAAAAATTTAGTAATTGGACATTTTCGAGCTGTAAAAGTGGACACTATATTAATATATGCGATATGACATTCAGCCTATTCAAACAAGAGTAGTTACGAATATTATCAACAACATGCTTAAAAATAACAAAAGTTAATACAAATTCAATATTCATTTGTCTAGAGCTATTACCAATTTTTTTTAGTCTTAATAATCCACTTCTAAATATATAATAAGTTGTAAGTTTATAAGAAAAGTCTATATGTATCATGATTTATGTAACTACAAGTCATCTCGCTAAAAGTTTTTTTCATAATTTGTTTTTTTTTTCAGTATTATTTTAGTTATTATCTAAGAAACCAAGATCTGATTGGACCTTGGTAGAAACGTTGACAAAATGGTCTTTCAAATAAACTTACAAATCAATATTAGACATTTTAATAACAAATAAAGAAATCGTAGAACTTTTCAGACGGAAGTATAATATTCAAAACTATATTATAGTTATTCAATAATGTTTTGAAAAACATTTTAAAATCATCACATAAATAATGAAATATACTGAAATTTTAATGTGGCCTCCAATTTTAATACATAAGTTATTCTAATTTCCATTTTTAGTTCTAGTAGACAGAGCTATAGAGAAAAGCTGAGTCATCATACCAAAAATAATAAAATATATGTAAACACAGCTATAATAAACGAAATGCTTGATCCAGTGAGATCAAATGCAGTTCTAAAATTTTCAAATTCATTCCTCTATGGCTCTCTCTGATTCAAATATTTGATAAAGCTCATTTTATGTAGAATTTTTTTTTAAATTGTCTAATTAATAAATAAACTAATGATGATTTCAATCTAAGTAAAAAACAAGTAATTACGTACACTAAATTACAAGCTCTACGAATGTATATTTTCAACTTCGTCTGATAAAAAGTCTGCAAATGAGTAATGAAAACAAATGAAGTAAAAACGGACTTTTCCATAAGTATTTTATGGTAGAAATAACTATTAATTGCAAGAATTACCAATGTCTAAGACCGGGGAGCATATTTGTATCTTCTCTTCAGTGCTAATTGGAGATTTTCTTCGGTAAACGTTTAAAAAAGAATTTTAGTGGATATTTCCCGGGAGGGGGGGGGGGAGAAAGAAAGTATAACAAGTGCAAAACGGCTTGTTTGTTTACCGTTTGCAATCCGTTCCAGTTCGGTTGTGCTCGAGGTTTTTCGGCAGAGCGTTCTGCTTCCCACTTCAGACGCAAAAACCAGAAAGGATACTCCGACTGCACGGCGTTCGGAAATTTAGCTGGAAACACAAATGTAGGGGAGGGGGAGAGCGCTGGATATCAAACCTTCATAATCTTTTTTTTTTTTTACTACAAAACAGTACAAAAAACTAGAACCCAGCATCCTGCGTCTTCATTATGAATGAAAATGTTTTAGTTCCGAAGTATTCTGTCTTTTCAAAAAGGACCAAGAATTTACTTCTAATTTTCTCTCATAATGACGAATATCCGGACCTTAAAAAATGTCTTGGGACATATTTAGTGAATCATTATTTATAATCTAATTTTATTGAGAATAAAAGGATATTATTAAGAAAAAAAGGAAATTTACCTGTGCAAAAGCATTCCTGAAGAGCTGAATAGAGCCGAGTCCAGTTAAATCTGTACATGTTGCACGAAAGGAGAGAAAACTTTGTGGAGAATGGAGTGAAGAGCCAAAAGGCGACAGAAAAGTGTAGGAAGTGTGTCGGGTTATGGGGCCGGTCCAAAGAGGTAGCCAGGACTGTATTTACATAGAGATTGAAGGAGCCACCTTGTAAAGAGGGAAGCTCGCCTTTCCCAGGCACCTACGTCACTAGAGAGTCCCACGAGAACCTGCTATGTGCCGTACTCCGAACCAGCAAAGTGTTTAGCTCGTCACACAGAAGCGTTATCTTAAAGATGTAGATATATGAGAGAACGCCTCTCTCTGAAGGGCCATAAAGTGCAATGAAGAGAGGTTGGTACTTGCCTGGCAAAGATGGGTCGGGCTTTTGTTAAAATCTAAATGAGTATAGAAGTAATAAAATTTAATTTTACAATAATTTTATTTCATATTGTTCTCATAATTTCTTAATGCTAAAAATAACATCGATTTTGTAAAATTTTATGTCTATAAATCTCCTCACCCCTCCCTCGACTGGTTTTACCATTTATTGAACTTACCAAGAGAAAAAGTAACGTACAAAATTCGATTGATTTTTTTTCTAATTTCAGATGCAAAACTCTAAGTGTACACACACTCACACACACACACACACATACACACACACACACACACATNATGAGTAACTTATTGCCCAATATATATATATATATAGGTGTGTGTGTGTGTGTGTGTGTGTAGTGTATTTAGCTTTATATATCTGATGAAGAAATTTTCAAATTTGCTAAAGGTAGGTTCTAAGCTTTACTGTAAATACCAGTTAATAGATGACAGCTATTATGAATAACAAAAACAATGGATGATTCTCACAATACGTGGGAAGAGCTAATATCTGTAAAATGCCTAAGATTAACCCGAAATATGAGAGGCGGATTTGGTCACGTCATGATACCAATCTGAATAGCTTGATATCACTATGAATGGGGAATAAAGAAAGCTTTAACTAACGGAACTGGACATGTTATTTTCTTCTCGTGGGTTATTTTTGTCTGGAAATCATGTCCATTAATAAAAATTCAAAAACAAAGTCTCCCTGATTCCCGCGGCCTAACTGGCCTCAGGAACTGGGTCAGAGTGTAGAAGACAATGGCTCTTACGAGGAGTGGTACGTAGGACTTCTTCTGCTCTTCTTCCCTCCGCTAAAGACTTCTTCATTGATGGATCCGGAAGAAGACTGCCGCCTAACTGGATGTGTTTAAAAGAAAACAGCTGTCTGATCTGTCATGCCTCCTATATCCCTTACACTAAATGCCCCAGAAGAAGGTCTGAACGCGGAGTATGTGAGCGTGACTGGAGTTATCCATGCTGGAGCTCACCAATCGCCTCTTTTCTTTACGATCCTTCGACATTGTTTCGGCCGATGTGGCGCAAAGGATTTGGGGTTTTCAATGTCTAGAATAGGATCAATAGCTATGTTTTTCCGGGGAGTTCCAAACTATCAGATAAATCATTCTGACAAGAGTTTTCACGAAGATCAATCAAAACTAACTTAAGAATAAGAAAGTAGGCTGACAGTAGAAAGATTATGCTGACAGTACCTAAAATAGATTATTTGTTTAAAATAAGAGAGTAGTTTGCTAATCTTCTTAAACTTCTTTCAATTCTTCCTTTTGTATTAAGTATTACTTTCGAATTTGCATTTTTAGTTAAATTTGAAAAGTTTGTATTTTGAAGTATGTTAAATAATAGGCTGATTAAGAATCGCTTAGATTTTGTTTTTATCCTTATTTTTTTCAAACCTATTTACTTATAGGTTTAATTAATATTACTTTATTACGTTAATTAATGGTTAAGTAATGACGCGTTAATGTACAGTTTGGTTGATTTGAGGAACTGCGAAAAAATAGTTAGAAAACAAAACATTCTTTATTTTTTTAAATTTGATTTTAATTAACTATAATTCTTCTAGAAGGGAAAAATTTTAGAAAAAATTAAACAGTTGCAAATTTTATTCAAATTTCATTAATTGATTTGACTGTCCCATATTACAATTATTATTTCTATAATTAATAAAAACCAATGAAAACTAGACTAGCACATCATAAAATTAATCAAAAATTATATTTATATACATAAGCATTTATGTGTATAATTGTACTTAAATATTTCCCGCAATAATCTAGAGACCTAGAGGGAGGCGCCTACATCCTTGAGGATGTGTTAAATTGCTATCCACGAAACACCAACAAAAAAAAAAAAAAATGGTGTTCAGAAAAGAATTTTTCTCATTCAATGAATAATGGTATCAGATTAAGACAGGGAGATTCCTTGGATCCCACTCTGGGTAATTACAAACAGAAGCACAGAAAGAAATAACTGTGGGTATTGAGCCGGGACCTAGACACTGAGCATTCATTAGTGAGGTTGAGGACTAACCTGGATGTATATCATACTCCCCGAGCCCCGAGGTCAAGACCTCCACCGTTCCGGAGGGGCGGACTTATCTCTGAGTTCTTGCAAAAAACAGCGGCTACCCTCTCACACCAGATTTATTGTGTTTGTATCGGTGGGGAGAGGGTGGGGAGTCAGTGATTTACACAGGTATTTCCAATTATCAAGGGCATCTGCTAACATTGTAATTATAAATAACACCTTTCGTGATTAAAAGGATGTTCAGAGGATAGAGCCGTCAAAACTACCATGGCTAGTTAGTAGTTGGAAATATAAGACCGTTCATAATGGTTTATGTTACAAAAACATGTGTATCTTTAACCATTTCATATAACTGTTTATATACAAAAATTAACTCGCCTCAAACATACGTGACTCTACCACAAACTCTCAAGTAATGTAAATAAACACCCAATTCCTTTTAGTAACTGATGCTTCATTGATACAAAAGTAAGAAGGCTTCACTAATTTTCAACTCTTATTATTATTTTAATATTAATATTATATCTTATATATCTTAATAAAATAACCTAATATTTCCACTGTAGGTATTCCTATAAACAATATAGCGTGTTGTGCACAATGTCAGCTTTTAATTTAAAAAAGAGCATCAAATATCTATTTTATTAATGAAATAAAAATGCATATTATACTTAAATTCTATAAATTTCAAATATGCACTTATGCCCATCTACTGAAAATCATTTAAAATGCAAGTTTCAGCTTTTATAATCCAAATTACAAGTCATTTTAACAGAATAAATTTTTTTTTAAATATAAAAAATATCTTGTCATTTGTAGTTTCTTAGAATCCAATTATATTATTTACTGTACATTAATGTAAAGTGCGATTAATTTTACCACAATTTAATATATATAATTCCATCATTGTTCATTCTATCCAAAAAATAAAAATTTGTAAACAATTTTATAATTTTTTTTTCTGTTACTTTATCTACTATCTGGTGAATACTGATGGAGATTTTACCATTATTATGGACTTGACAAAAAATATGAATTCAATTTACGATGTCTGCTATACAAACTTCACGGGGAAAAAGACCATTTGACTTTTGTGCCAACTTCATTTTTAAATTAATTATATTCCGTTTACTAATTTTAAATTTTAGAATGGGAGGAAGAGGGTGTTGGGAAAAAAACACTAAGTAAAATTAGGGGGTTTTCTGAGAATTTATTTTTACGAACGAGAAAGATTACTTTACTTCTTCTAATTTAAAGAATTTATGAAAGCCAAACAATCTGCTTTTTTAAATTGGTATATGAAATGTTTAAACACTTAATAAAAGTTTTACATAAATAATTTAATAAAATGTAAGCGTCTGGTTATAAAAGAATAAGAGTTAATAAATATTCTTCAATATATTTTTTTTTTAAATATGGTCGTAAAATATCAATTGAATATTTTAACATACAAATATAATTTAAATAAAGAAACAATAAAATATAGCTGTCATAGATAACTGTCATATAGTAAGACATAAAAATAATGTAATGTGTTCTAAATTCTTGCCTGCATTAAGCGATAAAACTTTTTAAATGCCATTTAAAATAGCAGTTAAATCACTTGTGCGATATTCAGAAGAAAGCTATGATTAATGGCGGCAATAAATCTGTCACTTGTCAGTGTAATTGTGTTGGAAGGAGAGACTCTCGCCCAATCAAACTCCACGCCCATTAACATAGCTCATCTCTCATTGGCCAGCCGAGGGGATGCAAAAATATGGCCCAATCTTCTTTCATTGAGCAAAACAGCCAGCCTTCTCATTCATATTTAGAAATTTATTAATTTTACGTCCGTTTTTCGATTATACAGGATTGGGAGTATACTATTACAAGGATACATTGTTATAAGAATAAACCTTTGGAAAATACTTCCAAAAGTGTTTATCTTTTGATGAGAAGTGGTCTTCTAAATTTCAGGGATTTGAAAAATGTAATTTTAAATTAATCATGCACATAAAAAGTCAAAAGACATTCAGGGTTATCAAATAACAACCAATTGTCAGTAGGCGGCTACCAGTGAACCTAGAGCTGCCAAGCTAGGAGCACTCGTTAAAAGAGGANAATAAATAAATAATTAAAACACACAAGATATTATACTAGCTTTCGGTTTTAAAATTTAAAATTTGAAACCTAATAGGGCTGTCGTGTACAAAACATAAATTAGTCACTTGCTGTTAGAAAATTACGAAGAAATAAATAAATAAACCTATTGAAGTTGTTCTTATGATAGAATTAAGAAAATGTTTTTATATTTTCTTCTATCCTACTTACCTCAAGCTAAAAAAGATAGTCACTAAATTGATGTGCAGAAATATGTGTTTGTGTGTGTGTATTTATAAAGCCACGCTTTATCAGTTTTTATAATGACATTTGGCATATAGCTGGTATATGCTCAACGAAAGGCTTTATTCGTTATTGAAAAAAAAATGGACCAATAGGTGTGTAGGTTAAAAGGAATTTCAAATACGAGTAAAAAACAAATGTGGCACGAGTAATATTTTGGTTGAAGTAATGAAACTCAACTCAGGTTTTTTTCTTCATTAAATACATATTTAGGAGTTTAAGAGTAAAATGAAATCATATACGTAGATGCCTTTAAATACAATCTTTAAATCAGCTGGTTTGACTTTATGACCTCATGGTCTATAACAAGAGAAGTTAAAAGTTGTTTTTTTTTTTAAATAAAAAATTTTCGGTCAAAACGTAACTCTTGTACCTTGGACTAATTAATCTTCACTTGTGCAAAGAGGACATTATTTATTTTAATATCGAACAGATGCCCTTCGCTCTTCGAAAAAACAAATATGTTTGCGAGGACACGGCTGTAATTCGCATGGTTACCTGCAGGATTGGTCCCTGGATAATTCCTCGTAAAAAAAAAAATATCCAGGATCTCTACTTCTTACCAAGGAAATTAGAAATGATGAGAGATGGTTGATGGTCCTCTTAAAAGTAAGGCCGCCCCCACCATGTCGGCAATATTCTCTGAGTGTGCTGACGCCGCAAATGGTCACACTCTGTTTATAACCTTACTTCTGAGAAGCCTGCACTGGGAACAGGTTCGCTTGCGAAGACCTTGAGCAGGATTGCCGATCCAGAAGAGCTGGAGTTCTGTGATCTACTCTTTTCTTAGCACACATTATACTCCGACCACTTGTCCATCATGTTATTCGTTCCTTACTTTTGTGCTCTGAGAAGATGCATGTCTGATGTGTGTTAGCGATAATTTTTTTAAGTATTTTTAAGTCATGAAGGCAATGTTGAGCCGATCTAATAACATAATAAGTGTTAAAGGTAAGAAAATTAAACCAATCTTTAGAGCATTTGAAAAACAGGAAGTCCAAAATAGCCGATTTTCAATATTTGAAGGTGTTGCCTCCGTTTCAACCTGAACCACATGTTCGAAACAAGAGACATATAGAAGAGAGATATGTGTTTCAGCGGTAGAGCGGGTATACCACTTCAGATTTTTTTTCTGCTACAACTCGAGGGGGAAAGGAACTCCTGGTTGTTACTTTGTCCTAGGGTGGTCTACATGGGTGCAGTGTTGTAGAAGAAACCTCGGTGCACGCAGTGCAGATTGACTTCCGCAGTGACACGGACGCCTCTAGGGTTCGTCGACCTGAAGAAGGGCTCTAATAGCACCCCCTCGTCCAGGAAAAAAACCTCCCCTTTCCGGAGACATCAGTTCGATACATCGAATGGGCTGACAACAATCGAACAAACGGTGCGAGGCCGGCACTTCCCACGCTAGCGCCAAGACAATGCCACACTGCCGTCCTAATCTCTGACGTCACTCTTTTTGTACTCCCCTATTATTTCTCGTATTTCTTACTTCTTGTCGCCGATCTCGGCCCCAGAGGGAACGGTGTAAGATTCGTTCCGTAAATAAAGTAAATTGAACAGTAATAATCTGTTAGGAGTACTATTCTCGTTCCCCTACTTTCCCCTCCGTCTTCTGTTTACTTTGTACAATTCAATATTATAAAATTCTATAAAAATAAAAATAAAACTATAT
>KZ807488.1:150552-167206 GCA_000696205.2 Oncopeltus fasciatus | reverse complement strand
AAATGCCCCCCCAACCCGTATTCCTTTTCCACTGAATATTGTTAGTGTTAATGATATTTGTTTTTTATTTTATTGCCCATTTTTCCAGTGTAATAAAAATCAATCATTCATCAGCTATTTATAATCATACAAGCTATTTATATAATTCTGCTTAGTGACAGACTTTTGTATTTCTATTTTTGCCTAAAATCAGAAACGAAACTGGTGTACTTTCTAAACAAATACAATTAATCACTCCCTTCATCAGATCATTACTTCACGGCCATCTTAAGCGTAGACTCTGGTACTTTAAACTTTATTATAAATACAATTGAAGTTTGGCCTGCAGGTCGTGCGAGAGAGAAATTTTGGCGGGACCTGTGAAGTTGAATGCATTAATCACTCACTGACAGCCCAGACAAATGTATCTGGCATTCAGTGTAACGAACTAACAGTTGACATTTAAGTCCATGTCTCTGAAAAGTCATTTATACCTTTCAAACTACTATCTTTTGTTTTTAATTAATGTATTTATTGATCCTCTGAAATCCCTATTTATATATATTTATTTATTTATAATTTTTTTTTCTAAACGGGCCTCATTTTTAGCTTCTCTGATAGACCCGCTGAAGATGTTTTAAAATTAATTTTTAATAAGTCATGTCAAGGTGCCAAAGTGGATAACTTGATTTCCTTATGGGGAATCTGCTGAAAGAGTTATGAAGATGAGTGCTCTTGAAAGTCAATATGGACTCCACATATTTCCTATTTCAGGGGATATCTGTGTTCCAAAACGCATTGTATCCAGAGCGTTGTATTTTCACACTACTTCTAGTTGTGACGTATACACTGACGCAGCAGACAGCATACCTCGCTGGTGACCTTGGCGCACTGGGTCAGCGTACTGCCCGAAATACCTCGACCGGTTCCACACTCCTATCTCTTTCCAACTTTCTTACCTCTTACAACTTTTCTCCCTTATTCTTTATCTTTACTAATTTTATTCATGGGCCTTTTGGTGAATATATTATTCAGAGTTCTCAGACCGTTAACTCCACATCTCATAATTCTACATTGTTTCCATACCCTTTTAATGAATGGATCCTTTCAATAGCTTGAATAACACAAGCTCCTGAGTTGGAGAGATTAGATTCGCCCTTTACAGAATTTTTTTTTTCTTTTTTATGGACTTCTACCTAATATGTGGTACTCTTAGAGATCAGCCAGTCAGCATTGGTCACAATTTATTCTATACATCAGTGAATTAAAAAATTCCATGCAAAACGGTTAGCTGACCACACCCCTCATCAGTAACCCTCAGCAAAAGAATAATCTTCGAATCTTGTCCCTCCCCCCACCATCATCGTTCTCCAAAAAAAAGTGCTGAGATATTTTGAGAATGTTTTAGAAAATTTTATTCTTCCTCTTGAAACTATCTCTTTTTTTTTTTCTTTTATCTCTAGTTTTTGTTTTTTATCTTCTTTTATCGTATTACCTTCATAACCTAAATTTTTCTAAAAATTGTATTAATTTGGAACGGTCCATAGAATTTGAAAAGAAATTGATCCTTAAGTTCCCCTAAGAGGGGTAAATGCCAGTAGCTGCAGACGTTCCGGGTTCTTTGAGCGTCTGCCAGTAGAGGCCAGGCGTTCTTCCGGAGCACAAAGCCAGACTGACAAAGGCTAGCGGTCTGACGCAGTAGAGGACCAAAGTGCAATATCCAGCTGCTTCAGCTAGCTGCACTTCACTGGACTCCCTTTCAGTCGATATGCCTATACTTGATACGTTTTCATACTATAATACATAATAAATAGAATTTTCATGTAATTCAGAGGCCAGCTGCACTCCACTGAGTTCAGTAAGTTCTCTGCTGCCTAAGTACTGTAGGTATATAATTTGTAAAATTCCGTCAAGAAGGAGTCGTGTACAGTAAAAAGATTTCATATGTTTCATTAGAGGCCACATAAATAAAACTAAGTTTCTCTTAAAAACTGAAAAGAATGAGAAAGGAGAAGACTATGCCACTGAGGCTGGCTTTAGGCTTTCCGGAACCGGTTAATACAAACTACATTCCACGCATTAGTTGAATAAACTTAAATTAATGTTTCTAAATATGTCATTAATAATAGTATTATTTGTTTTGATCAGATTTAATATACCTATTATTTTTTTTGTTACAGGAACCTTCGAAATTATAAATCACCAAAAGACTGCCTGAACATTTAATGTAAGTTTTATTTAAAGCAGCATATCTTAATCTAATTCACAACATATCTTAAGCAATAATTCACACTGTAAGATAACAAGTCATTTAACATGGAAAACAAGAATTTTCTAGTTCTATTAACAATTGTGAATTATTTTTAAATAATAAGAATATATTTCATTGTAACTTATATTTAGCCAAAACATTTTAAAGAAAAAAAAATTCATTTCCTAAGATGAATGTATGAAATTCTGATCATAATAGCATTCTTACAATGGAAGTTGTCGCTCTTGTTATCATTCAGTGCATTCATAATTTATATTTTACTTTCATATAATAATAAAAAATTGAGTTGGCAATTTAAATACTTAAAGTACTTTACGGAACTGAATTTATTATATTTTGATAATAACTAGCATTAAAATATATTTGATAGAGAATATAAGATACAAAAATAATATTTCTATGATTTTAAATCATCATATTATCGGAAATTCTCATTTAAATAAATCATATTAATTTCAAATAATTACAATTTTAATAAATATTTTCAACTTTTTTTTATATTAGTAGGACTTTTTAGGTGAAAATTATATTTTAAAGATATATTTAATTAATGTAGAGTAACATAGGACAAGTACATGTTACAATAATCAAATTGTATATACTTTGTTAAAATAGTAAATAGCAAATTGGTAGAAGAACAATGCCCATTGCCCGTTCTACAAATCAAAGGTCAGAAGTAAAGTTTAAAAAAAAATGTATATANGGATATATATATATATATACATGACTGAAAAAAAAACAATTTTAGAACTCTATAAATATAGAAATAAAAAAAATTAATTCACCTAGATGATAAATTTATATGTTATTGTGATGCATAACTATAATTAACAAGAACAATGAGAGAAAAAAATTTAATCGTCAAAGAATGAGAGGCATACGATCGAGAACACGAATCGAGTAATGATTAATACAAACACCAAAGAAGTACGAAGGCAAGTAGTCGAAATATATAAACTACCCGAAACCCACTTGTTCCATAGCGTCAGGAGCGCGTCTTTGAAAGAGGAGTCTTTCAGGAGATTCTTCTTGTCCTGCGGCTGTGAATGCAAAGAGGTCTTAAGATTTGGGCTGAAGAAGATGGCGGGGCTCCAGAGAGAATGCTAGCCGAGGACCAAGGAGGAATAACTTAGCATCTGAATGAGGCTGCATACCTCTTCGGAGTTGTATTTAGCGGAGAGAAAGCTCTCGCCAGACTTACCTTCATAAAGGTACAGCTAGTTACTTTGTCTCCTCCAGCAGACAGATCATCCTGGATCTCGCCACTGCCTCACGAGGAAGCTAGAAGTCACATTCAAAGGAATCATTTTAATCGGCCCTCATGCACCAGAAGCATGTTCTTACGGCACCTGGCATATTTCGCTTCTTCATTTCACATATTTACAATATATTGTTATATTACTTAAATTTAAAAATTATCATTCAGATATAATATCTACCCTAAACTAATTAAATTATCAAAAAAAAACAGACGGTATATAGATGGTAAATCATATACACAAAAGGTATACAGATGGTAAATCAGCCAAAATGAGATAAAGATGAAATATTGACCTTCTTCAATCAATTTTAGTATTACTACTCGTTTTCGAATGCTTTAAAATCGTTGAGTGGGAGAAGGAAATCTATATGTTTCACTAGAGATTCGGGGAACGAAGTGGACACTGAGGTAGGTAATGACGAGGAATTCCCTCCACAGAAATAGGAATTATTCAATATAGAGGGATACAAAGAGGAAATGATTTCCAGAGAGCGTTCGTGACGTCACGTAGGATAGCCCCTGAAAGTCGGAGGACACGTCGGCTAGCGGACCACGGGATGAAGGACCTCAGCTCCATATCTAACTGTCTGCGGCACATCTGTCGACAGTTAGTCCTGACTCCACCGCGGGGTCCCCATATACACCCCCATCGACCGATTCTATTGGCAGCCGGGACACCGAGGAATGTCCCCAACCGAATGGCCTGTCTGAAAGGGATTCCTGAATTCTAAGTATTCGCCGAAATGCATTGGATCCACAACTGGCACGCGACGTAAGAGTGATGGGATTTCTACCATTGTATGAGTCTACGCACGCAAAGGATACTTTTGCACGCTAGGATGCCAGCGTTTTCCATGCACTGTTGATCTGGAGAACCTCCATTTCCACTGATCTCTGGACTCTGTACAAGGTCAGACTCCAGACGGCTGTTCCCACGCTTCCAGCCATCCGTGGCCTTCCTCCTCCTAAAACATTCCTAAAACACAAATATTCAAAGATTCCCTAAGTTATCATTCTTTTCTATAAGCAAAAACTCATAAATATGTATTGGCTGCTCTGATATTGGCTAATGGTTGATGAAAGTTTTATATTTAGATATAAAAATTTGAACAGGCCATATTTTTAGTTTTGCCTATGAAAAAACAGTGAAGAACAGTTGAAATTTTTCAAAAGCTACGTCTTTCTACCAACGCAAATAATAAACGGGAAATTGGCTGAAAGCCCCAACAGAAAAACTAAAATTGAATACAATTTTTAGTGCAAGGGATTAGAATAAAAAATCTAACTGTCCCAGCCAAGACTAAATACCACAGGATTAAATAAAGAAGATTAAATACCACCAAAATAAAAATTTTACAAAATTAAAATTTAAAAGTAAATAACGAGAGTCACTTAAACAGCTTGACAATGTCAGCTCCTCCGAGCATAAGACGATATATTCGTCTGCCTCGGGGGTTAGGCTCTCGACACTAGTGCGGGGAATTTAATAACTTATCAGGCTTGTGTCCTTAGCGTAAATGGGAAACGCACCGGCCCGGATAGCATGAGATCCAGGTTCGAGTCCTGGCTGGGACAGTTAGATTTTTTATTCTATTCCCTTGCACTCAAAATCGTTAAAATTTACGTGGGATTAAATACCACAAAAAAAATATATTTACTAAAATTGAATGTGTACAACTGAAGCAACAATTGTTTCCGGTACATTTATCATATCCGCTTAGGTATCATACTTCTCAAGTAAAGCTAAAATTCTCCGAGCTGTTGTATTTTACATAATTAATGTTGAGAAAAAGTAAATTCTAATTTAATCTTTAAAAAACCTAAATGTAGTGCCACAAAGATCTGCTGTAGCTGCCTTTAAATAACAACATAACAAAAAATATAGTACATAATAATTACTATAAAATAATAACTTAATATTCACATAATTGTAAAGAAATGTCAAATACGTTATACCTAAATATAATAAACTTTTTATTAAATTGAAGTTTATATCTGTAAAATACACAAAAGGAGGGAGGAGGAATTTTAAAATTCTTGATTTGAGACATTTAAATTAAATGCCACAAAGTCCAAAGATACGGGCGTGACCTAAACTGATGACGAAATCCACATGGGGTTTTGACAATCCTTCAACCTCCAAGACATCTTTATATTATAGATCAGCAAATTTACAAGACAAAATTTTCGGGGTTATAACTAATGGCTTTAAATCAATTAGGAATATTGTTATGTAGGATATCGGAGCTTTGTTTAAATAACTATGTACTTGTGGTCGACAAGATTAAATATACTCTGGTGTGTACGTAAGGGTTAACATGGTTAAATATGTGTGATAGACTTTTCTTATGTCTTGTCTTTATAAGATATATCGGTATATACGAAAAGCATATGATAAATTTCACTCTTGTTTTTACCTTCTGATATTCTCTGATATATTTATAGTCTTAAACTATTCCTAAATAAATTTTGTTTCTTTCATCATAAAATAATATTTTTTCGTCTGTAAGACAATCCATCTGAACTCTTCTTACAGTCTTACAGGGAGGATTTGTTTTCTTTGTTAAAACAAGGTGTCCTCGTGAGGATTCTCTCAAAAGATATAATTGAGAAGAGTGGGGGAAGCGGTAAGGAAGGTCCTCTGACCGATGCATTCCTTCACTCGGAGAAAACCCTTCTTAGGCACACGCGATCTCAGGACCTTTCACCAAACCTTGAACTAAGGGTCAAGTTCCAGTATCTCGACTGAAGTTCGTAAAGGAACTGACCTACGCCGAGATCCAACATTTCGAAATCTGCTTTAAAACTGTTTTTAAAAAAATTCATATAATTTCTTAATGAAAGACAAAAATTTAAAATGAAAATAAAATTTTAAATCATGACCTAAATTAATTTTGAAGATTTTTTGATACTTTTTATTTATTTTTTTAGGGAGGGGGGATTATAAATTATAAAAACTTATTTGTCTTTTTTTTTTAAATTAGTATTGCAAATGAACTTATTAATGAGGAAGACTGGAGTAGATGCGGGGACATAGCTCGGAGGCACGATGTTCGGAAACTATTAGCGAGCACCACGAAGTCGTGACGTCAGATCGTGAGCGCCGAGCTCCCAGGAGACTTCTTTGGATACCTCGCTGCAGACCTCGCAGACGCCGCAGGGAGACACGCTCTCCTCTGAATTGGTCTTCTACAAATCTATCGATGCTTCACATAATGAAATTTCTTTTTGAAGATTTTTTTTTCATAGCAAATTCCAAATATCTGCATTAAATAATATTGGTATTATGTCCCTCGTAACGACACAGGGTATGTGAATTAAATTCAACGCCCAAATTTTAGTTAGTCAGTCTTCACTGATGTATAAATCGATTATTGATAATTTTTTGCAATCTTCGAAAATTAGGCCCACATGTCTCATTAATGATGGACATAAATAAGAGTATATGGTGAAGTTTTTCTTACAAGCCAGAGAGGACATTGAGGATAAAATGAAAGACCACTTAAATTTGCTTTTTACAGACAGGGAGGAAAGAATTAGTGAAAGACTCAGCTATCTTAGTTACATTCGCAAATATCTTCTTGAATAAGCATTTTTCATAAGTTTTTACACAGCAAAAACTTTAAAAGATTCAATTTTACACCTATTATGTTCCATAAACTTTTCCCTAACTCAAATGACAACGAAGGCATCCGGATTATTAATTTTCATTCCCCCTCCCCCTCTGTTTCCTTTAAACGTCAAACCAATTTCAACAGAAATTTTAAGGGCTTACAATGAAAAGCCTAAATACATTTTTTTTTATATTTAAAAATATAGGGGCCCTCCAACGCTCATAATTATATTCCTAAATATTTTCTTAATNTATATAGCTTAAGCGATTTTTGAACTAAGCGAAAATTGCTTAAGCTATGCAACTTTAGCTTCCTTTCTTTTAAACACCATGTAAAGCAATACTAAATTAGGATTCATTATTGGATAGGTGAAGACTTTTTTCTTATTTTTTTTTTCAAAAGTCCCGAATCCACGTAAATATAGTATATAATATATAATTTTCTTGAGAGAAATCCGCTAAAAATGAAATTCAAAAGTGCTGGTCGACCATGGAATATGAAAGTCAGTAATTCTTTAACGAGCTACTCATTACTTTTCTCCAATCATAAGCACTTAGGAACAGTTATGACCGTATCGAAAGGACGTGTGGAAGTCAGTGAGAACCCGTCCTAGATCCAGTAGTATCACTCCAATTAGCTTGTACCTCATTGGCACAGGCTGCCAAACCTCACCCGACCTCTATAACCTCTCCCTAACCCAGTAACCTTCCTGACTTTCTCCAGACCGATTATTTGCTTCTTGCCAACTATTCTCCTTTTATATACATAGAGAGAGTTTTAAATTTTGTTGGCTCATAGTGATTATGGTTAGAATTCTATATGGTTTCTAAAAGCGATCAAGTAAGTGTTTGCCATGATTTGATTCTTTCCTTAAGTACTCTTTCAGTATCCTTCAGAGATCAAATCCCATTCTGAAAGATACGGTAAAGGAATAGTTTATTATAAAATGAAATGTGCTTTCTCGAACAGCACGCTGAAAGGCAAGTTCAAGGCAAATAACATCACAGACAATTCCCGCCAAAGAGATCGCTCCGGACGAATGCAGAATTCCCGAACGCCCCACATTCCATCGCCTCCTTTTCCGAAGTAAATATGGACCACCTTCTCCACAATATCTTCCCACGGCACTCTAAAGAAGTTTCTCCCACTTTTCACAAACCCTGGAAGTACATCATAACCCAAATATTACCAATGACCATGACACAAGCTAATATGCGAGTATATATATATATATATATACACAAGTTTGAATGGAGCATATTTTCAGTTACTCTTGAAATACTATCAGTAAAGATATGTTATAAGATGTAGTAAAAGTAAAAATAAAGAAAGAAATATATGTGGAACTGTCTTTGGAAAAATGAAGATAAAGGAAAATAAATACATGCAATAAAAATTCAAATAAAGAAATAAAACTCCAATCTATTTATATGAAGCTTTTTTAATAACGTGTAATCAAGAGAATTTTTTTAGGAATGATCAGTAATGAAAGTTGTATGAGCGGCTAGTACTATATTTTTTAGTGATTGGAAACATTTAGAGTCCCATTGTTCAGTTTGGAAAGTGCCCAGCTATTGATTGAATCGTTAGACGATTGATGAGTTACTTTGGAGGCGAATTGAAACCTGTGACAAGAGCGGACTGTCAAGAGGACAATAGGACTTACTTTCTTCGAGTCTGATTGGTCGTTCGGGATCAAACACCTTCATTAACCCGGCGTACAAATAATCCTGTCCCCTATCAATCACGCGCTGCTGTAATGACGGCATATTTCTTCCGGGTGGTTTTACCATGAGCCAACTCGAGCATTTAACGGCCATCATGCAGGAACTTTGTAAACTAACAAGGTTTACCAAGGATGTAGACATGCACTACACCATATAAGCCAAAGAGAGCAATGAGTGTAGAAGGAAAGACTACTAAATCTGGCTCTATACCTCTATAGAAGGAAGTACCCATGCTTCGTAGTTACATTCTTAAATATCCGTAATACAGATTTTTTTCTTAACTATAATTAAAACTAAGATATAAATATTACAAGTTTTTAACAATTTTTAGTGCAAGGGAACAGAACAAAAAATCTAACTGTCCCAGCCAGGACAGGTTAGAGAAGACTCGGAGGTTAGACTCTCGACACTAGTGCTAATAACTTATCAGACTTGTCTCGGTAGCGTAAATGAAAAAAGCGCCGGCCCGGGTGGCAGGAGATCCAGGTTCGTGTCCTGGCTGGGACAGTTAGATTTTTCATTCTGTTCCCTTGCACTAAAAATCGTTAAAATTTACATGGGATTAAATACCACAAAAAAATAATATTTATTAAATTAAAATTGTAAGTTTTGTCTTCCTCAAAGTCCTCCTCCTCTTCATCTGATTTTCACATAAAATTAATTCTCTTAACAGCTTATCATAAAGCCTCATAACCAAATTTGCTGTCTAAATCTCACCAAAAAGAGAGCTCGCTCTACTCTGGAAATACTTTCTTAAATACCTTCCTAAATATGTGTTTTAGTCATTTACTTATTTTTACATTTTATGCCTCTTTAGTTCTATACGACGAAGGTTTCTTCCGTAACCCCTACCTCCATATCAACCGATATCATCCATATTAATGGACTCTTAATAATTACGACTAAAGACATATATATATATATATATGTATATATAACAGATTTTTGGTTTCTCCTATATAGGATGGTAGTGTTAATTTTTTTTTTTTTTTTTTTTAATGGCACCAACGAGAATAGCTAAACCTGTTAAAAGTCCGTCACGCAGGAGTTGCGTTATCAAAGAAGATTTACCATGTTACACAGAAGATGGTCTTATTTAAGAGTACATTTCCGGTGCTAATTAGCACTTCTCTGGAGCGTATTTTCAGTAGAAATTTATTCTCGTTTATATATTGACAGCTGTTATCCGGAGAAGATCGATTAGAAAATGTGGGAGGTTACAGACGGAGGAATGGGAAGAGAGGACTCGTCATTATCTTGGGGACAAGGACGGCTCCCGCGATATTATTGCACTACGTGGGAAAGCAATCATGACATGTACATCATGACGTCATTATTTGCTCATTTTTTTTTACTTTCAAGAATACTTCCAGGTGTAGAAATATAATGAACTGTATTTTATGTAGTTATTACTATATTAAACAGGTAAAAAATAATACATAATATAAAGTATAATAAATGTATTTATCTTAATGGACTGACAGTTTTGAATGTATTACTAGATACACGATATTTAACTGATAATTCATAATAAAATTAATTATTTCATGAGTTCAATATTACATATATATAGACTGGAGTAGATGCGGGGACATAGCTCGGAGGCACGATGTTCGGAAACTATTAGNTATATATAAATTACTTTTAAATAATGTAATAATTGAATAATATATATAAAATTAAACCATTTATCGTCTAATCTCTGAAATACTCCATTCACAATGGTTAAAATGGGCACAGGAGTTTGTGGTGTGCTGTCAGAACGAATGTCATTCAGCAGGAGTCAAAACAGAGACAATACATTTATTGTCTGAGGTCATCATGATAGATGTAGGCTCTAGAACTAATTTGAATTTATAACAGTTTTATATTTGCTCATCTCTATAGATCTTCCACCATCTTGTTATCTTTCTCCGAGTCGGCGATGCAATATGTCTACCAGTGTCCTTACTAAGAACGTCGAATAACACATTTTGGGATTTATGATTGAATTAGACATGCTGTTTAATTCAATGATCGCTTGGTGAAGGGAATTCGAGCTGGGGGACTCTATGACGGAGCCGGTGTACCAAAACTACCAAGAACATGTCTAATAAGCACCTGTCTTCCCCATTGTTTGGAAAGGTTACAGTTTTCACAGCTGTCAGTGGCGCCGCTAAAGGATTATCCCTGGACAGGATGGACACGCGTGATCTTTGGACCACTTCCTACAAGGATCAGCTGCGACCCCGCATCCTGGGGACACTTCGAGGCCTCCACACTCTTGGATACAGCTGGTCATGCATTTCTGCTTGCAGTTCTACCAACAACCTCCATGCAGTGAGAGAAAGCGCTCATTCGAACCTTATCCTTCTCACACTTCTTTGCGCGGCGTTGCCAGGAATTGATAACAGCCCTCCTAAAATGAAAGCATCTTCATCATTTGCCTCTTTCTTATCCAGACAGGTGTTTGATTTCTCCCCAAAACCAGGCAATTCCCCCACCCCCACTACACTAATAATCTGAATGTATGGGACGACTTTACACAATAATGAATGAAATTCACAATTTTTTTTTTTTTTTTCAAAATTGTTAAAACCGGCTTCACTGGACCTTAAAACGTTTTTTATATTGCTCTTGCAAACGTTTTCCTGGAGTATCATTAGATCACTCCTTTTACTCTCTGATGAAATACGCGGCAGTTATAGCACGAGGAAATACCAAATAACTCATTTATTTTAAACTTAAAATTAAATTAAATAATTTAACTATTCTAAAAAAAACAACGAAATTTTAAATTGTAAGAACATTGAAAATGTTACAGTTATTGGTGGACTTGTTGAGACATCTTAGCAAAGACAATTTACAGATTCTTCCTTAACAACTTCCACTGTTTTGTTTTTTTTTTTTGTTTGTATTTTTTCATATTAGCATTATTCGCTATATTTCTATTGCCATTTAGGAAAAACTTGAAGTTAAATATATGCTTAAAAAAAAACAAAAAACATCAGACAAATGGGTAAATTAGAGAGTACGTAAACCCCATTAGTAATTGAGAATTTAATCGATGACATAGACAATTACAGAGTTTGTGAGGGAAACCGGATGGTTAACATCCGTTGGGGAGAAACGAGAAATCGCAAATTAAACGTTCAATATTGAGTAGTTCAAAACAGATTTGTAACTATCGATAAGAAAATAGCACCTGTTAGAGATAATTCTAGCAATCAGAGCTGCAGGTTTTACATTAGTGAGGGCGCCAAGAACGGCGTCTCTTATCCATCTTGCCCCAAGCAATATCTACTCGAAAAGATCCCATGCTATCAGTTGTAAATATATTCCGATATCATGTCTTAAGTAATTATATTTCCATGTAATTTCTGAATCCCCAGATTCTCCTAACCTATTAAAACTGATGCTACAGTGAGAGGAAATAATAAGTCCTATTAAATGATTTTCGCATTCAGGGATAGCAAAAGGAAGTTGACTATTAAAAAAATAGAAGACTACTCCGTTCAAAATCTGTCAATCAAGTGAGCTTATAAATTTTTAAAAGCATTAATTGCATTTATTGAAAAACAAAGATAAACAAAAGTCATATTTCTCGCCCGCAAATACATTCTCCACTTCGAGGAACATTAATAAATACTATCAAAATCCATTTATGAAATTCAACTATTTGTTGAAGTTTATATCTAATTCAATAATGACATTATTGAAACCATGATGGTGCGTAGGAAATGAACCAAAGCCATAAAGAGTGGTTTTTATCATATTCTTAGAGAAACCTCCCTCTTCCAGAAATTTCTGAATGGACCTGTATTTTTTTCAAAACCATAGAAGAACTTTAAATCACAAATATTTACTAGATTTAACTTTGTCTGAATGATCTGGGAATTTCAATAATGCGACAATTCCTAGTGTTACTCATAAACATAATTTGGTTTCATAATTATTGTGATTTCATTATTATGACAATTAACACTAGAGCGACAGATAGTATATACATATACAATTATAAATTTGAACGAATCCTATTTTTGTCTTCTCCAATGTAGAATGAATGAGGATTTGAGGTAATTATTAAAAAGTCGCGTCATTACACCAATGTGAATAGTTTGATTTCACTTCGGAGAAAGGATTCTTCTGCTGTAGTATAGATATCCATCTGATAGTCGGTGGGTTAAAGTAACAACAGTGTGCTGAAGAGAAGTGTGTGAAATTCAAGGAGGAATGTCCTTGGCATGTTACTCAGAGTTCAACGTCCACGGGAGCCGTCTTGTGGTGAGGCTCTGCTATGCGCTCTTGAGACTTCCGTCAGTTTGGTCACTCACTACTCGACAGCTCTTCTGCCACGTGGTAACAGACTGTTTGATTCATCTTGCAACGATCCTTGCAGAGTGATCCTTCGCGACTACTCTTTACAGCTCTTAAAGGTTAGTTACATGTCTTTGAATTGTTCCTACCTGAGAGATCACAATCAAAATCTCGTTGTAGCAGAATAATCACCAGCTATTCAGGCTGGCTACAGAACACTCTTTAGAGCTATGTCAGCAAGTTTATTCATTATTCAGATTCGTCGGATACTTATAGGAACTTTGAAGGAGTACTTATTCAGCTTAGGCTTGACACGAATCATTTGACTCTATTAAACATCATTCGAACGGGTTAAAACATTGCTTCAACAGTGAACGCAACTTTTGAGTTCAAAATAGAGCACACTTAGTTGGGAATTACAGGGGTTTGAGAATAGTCAATAATAAAGTTTAATTATCGTGTAATAATAAAGTTCTTATAACAAATTTACGGAAAACCGACATCTATGTTACATGTCCTTAGACAACTTAAGAAGGTGCTTTGAAGTGGGCCATTGATGGAGGACGGAGCGAACGATTATGATAAATTGTGTCAGGTGACGAATGGCGGGAGAAGGGATTCGCTCATTAATATTGAGGAAGAAGAGAGAAATAGGCGGGCGGGAATTAATTATCTCTGTGGGGGAAGAGGGCGGGTGGAAAGTGTGAATGGTGAGCAGGAGAAAGGTCGGAAGTGGGACGCGCCGTTAGGCAGCTGAAACAAAGCTGGTGATCTGGCCTTGCGTTCGCCCCCGCATTCCCTCTTCGTCGGCAATACTGCCGATAGCGCAAGCTGTCTCCCCCTATCTGGACCGCTAGTTCCTGAGTTCCTCGCCAGGGCGCATCACAAACCCCGATCTAGTGAACCAGCACAGCACTAGTTACTCCTGAGAGAGAATTAACGTCGCATACTGTCTGGGCGACCTCTCGAACGAGATCCGTCAGTCTGCATATGATAACTCATCCAAGGGAGTCCATCTTGAGGTTGAGAGCAGGAATAATCACCTCCCTCGTAGAAAACCAAGCTGATTGTGCATCCGAATGTGTGTGTGAGTGAGCGTAAAGCAGGTATAAATCGCTGTGGTCAGCTAAGTGCCCATGAAGCGACTATGTTAGCTTTAATATATATATGGCTGTGGTAGCTTAGGTTGGTTTTATAAAAAAAAATTAAAAAAAAGCTTATCCACTACTGTGGATATTTAGAATAGTAGAACAGAAATTCCGTCAGCCTTAAGCTTCTTAATAGAATAAACTTATATTACTTGGTATTATCTTTCAAAACGAAGAGGTGAATGTGTGTATAAGAATATACTACTAAGCTCTTGATTGGCAGGTAAGGATGAGTAGGGTAGAACTAACTATCCCTCAAATTTGTAAATATCTTCCTTAAAAAGCATTTAAAGTGGAAATTTAGTGGAACGTAAAACTTAGAAAATTACATTTTACACCTACAATATTTAATAATTATCTGAAAAATAAGCTTAGATATTGAATTTAGCCACATATNACAAGATTTTGAAATTTAAGGAAAAATATGAAATTTAAAACAGTTGATTACGACTGATTAATTCAGTCATGAACATTTGATTCGGTAGCAAGACGTCCTTTCTTGCCTTCATGATAGCTCTGAAGATGGTTTACAATATAAGCCAAAGCGTTGGCAGATAGTAAAAAATACACATTTTTTAAAATTGTATTTTTGGGATCCACCTTGACCAAAACCCCCCAAAAAACCCACTTATTTGTATTAAAATGATTTTGGTTTTTTGTTACTTTGAAAGATTCTTTAAAATTAATTAGCAAAGAAAAATATATAAGAATAAAAGGTTAAGTCTACAAGATTCCAATTGTAAAATGTTACAATGACGTTGAGGATTCTTTTTTTTATTTTTATTTTTTCTGGGTTAGCCTCCCTTGCAACCACTAAGGGTCATTGGAGGGAGGGGCTATCTACAGGTTGCCACCCCATTCTAAACACCCATGGCTCAGGCCAAGCTTCTATATTATAAATAAAACGAACCGATATCATTCTTCAATATCGAACCATTACAAATAATAAAATAATAGTGACAATAACAAATAATAATGTTTGGCAAATTTTCTCTGTTTATGTAGTACTGAAAAATTAAATATCAAACCATTTTATTAAATCATGAATGTATAAATTCAAAGATAATACATTTCATGCAAGAAATAAATAAATAAATCTTTTTTATCAGGTATTAATTTAAATATATTCAAAACTTTATTTTATCAACACCTCTGAAAAATATCCGAAGCTGATCCGACACGTCTAAAGTGGGACGAAATTAGTATTTGGCTGGGGCCATAGAGCTCACAAAAAATGTCCCAAATTTTAGAAAGCAGATACTTTTCAAGAGCACGCGTCTCCACTGAGGTATCAGCGGTCTGGTAATTTCGACCTCTATATTAATATGAGGCAGAAACCATGTGTCATTGTTCCGGGCCAGTGACAAAGGAAGGACATTTCCATTCGGGACGTGCCCCCTCCCCCCAACACATGTAGGCCGGCAGGAGGGGGAGTTCTGGTTTCCATGACGTCATTAGAGCCGCTAATTGGAGTGTGGCTTTGGGCGTGCTGCTATGCGGCGACCCGGTTCGGTAGCGTTCGGAACGAGCGCTCAACTGCTCCAGACATGTGCTTGACTAGCATGCCGAGTCCCCCCGCGCGACACCACAATACGCCTTCTTCCTATCATGCTAATTCCCGGGGCGAACAAGCTCAGACAATTGGCCATCTTATTCACATTAACGCACTTTGTGATTCAGCGAGCCTTCCTCCGTTCTCCCCTCTTGAATCCCTGATCATCCTGACATTTCTAGACTCCTCATAACGACTCATGAATTATAATATGTCCGAAATAATCATTTAAAACAGATCTATACAACTCACAAAAAACTCACACAAATCCAAATTTAAAGTTATACAATTTTTACTATAGTGAATTATAAATTAATTTACAAAATACGCTTACCTCCTGAAATAAAAATTCAATATTTAAAGTTTTTTCAAGACTTTGCCTTTGCATTTTTTTTTCTTTCTAACTTTTTAAAATATATTGCACATCTATGGATAAGCTATTTTGGAAGAGTTAAAATGAAAAAGAAGTAAAGCTAACTATAAAAATACAAATACAAAAACTAATAAAAACTAGAAGAATAATATGATATAAAATTATGTATTTAGTAGTAGCTAATAAACTTTCAATCTCATTATCTTGAAACAAAAAAAACTACAGGTCATGAACATTTGATCCAGGTGACAAGACGTCTCCTCTCGCCTTTGTGATAGCACTGAAGATGGCTTACAATGTAAGCCGAAACGTCGGTAGATAATAAGATATACACATTTTTTAAAGTAGTATTTTTTTTTTATCAACCTTGACCGAACCCCAACAAAAACATCTACTAATAATCTCTATAATAGAATAATCTATGGTCAAAAC
>KZ807488.1:122383-146145 GCA_000696205.2 Oncopeltus fasciatus | reverse complement strand
CCCCCCACCCACCCTTTTATCCGATTTAAGCCAATTATGAATTTCTCCTGCATTGTTTTTAAAATATAGTGAGAGGCGCCGCGGTAGATGAGGGGATCGTTCTGGTCTCGTAATCCTGGCGAGGAGAGTTCAAATCCCGTCCAGGACAAGCTTTTATTTCTAAATAATAGCTTGTCCTAGGCCATGGATGTTTAGAATGGAGTGGCAACCTGTTGATAGCCCCTCCGACCATGACCCTAAGTGGTTAAATGGGAGGCTTACACGCTCTAATATATTATATATGGATAAGGAACCCCACAATTCTCAAAGTAACATTCTTAAATATTTTATTTTTTAATTTCTTTAATATACAATTTTTTTTTTGTAAAATATAAGTTTTATAAAATCACATTTTAAACAAAATTATGTATACTCTTTTCGTAACAAAAATATGACGATTTTAAACATTTTTAATCACTAAACCTCCTACCCCTCCTATGAAAAATTTCAGCCCTTAGATAATTCAACCAAAGGTTAACAAAACTAAATAGGGTCTCTTTATTTTTACGGAATATATTTGTACATAAAATTGTGAACGAACCACATTATTAGCTTCGTGCATAGATAGGTGTATAATTGTAAAACGCTCTAAAAATTGCTTCGGGTTACCAAAATTATTAGATACTCAAAGGAAATCTGCTAAAATTTACACGAAAAAGAAATTAAAAGCTGTTTAAATTTTGCTATTATTAATTACATTTCTGAATAGGTTGAAGGATATATAGCAAAATTATAATTTATGGATACAACATTTAAAAAAAATATGTTGTAACAAGTCCTGAAAATTGTCTTCCACTTCTGGCGCACCGTTGAGCGAGAGGAATGATCTGTTACTCTCCAGAACCGAAGTAACAGGACTTAAATAACCTCAAACAATGGGGGGTGGGAGGGGGGGTAAACGGCATCAGATCGATAAGTAATGGGGAGTTTAGGGGAAATAAAAAGAAGATTTTCTGAGATGAGGGGGGAGGGACCAGCAAACTGTCCTGTAGGATTTTTCTTCTTTTTTTTTTTTTTTTTTTTTTTTTTTGGTCTTGAAAGACTCAGCGGGTTGTAATTGATGATTAGCCGCTCTGATTCCGCCGACCTCGCTGGCCGTCTACTCTCAATGCCCTCACAGATATAGGCAGCTATGACGTCACACCATAATAATGTACCATTTATATTTTATTAGGGTAAATAACATAAAATTTAAAAAGTCTTCCTCTAAATCCCAAATTTAGCAAAAATTGGCTAAATTTTGAAACAAATTTTCTTCAATTGTCATCAATATGATATTTATGATCTTATATTTAAAAATTAATTTAAAATGCCTTAGAGGCCTATTTTTATTTTTTACTCAATGAGAAACACCGGACCTCATAATAACACTTTCTCCTTGTAATACTCCCAGACTTTAGTAACAGTCTTCGAAGTTATATATTTTTGAACCAGCTGGCACTGCTATTGATTTCTGTAAAATTTCAATTTATTAATTCAACACTTATCTCTACTATCAAACCAAAATTTAATTTTTTTTCAACCATTTTTTTACCGTTTACTATAGAACAAATCGTATTTTGTCTAAAATTTAGTCATATTATAAAATTATTACAATTTAATTTTAAGCATTGGCATAGACAAAGTAAAAATTCTGAAATATAATATATTTTTTAAAGACAACGAGGTCCACGATTCCTCCCAGTTCAGTGGAAAGCTAATTACACTTTACAGTTGATTGCAAGAATTCCATTCGAATTCAGAATTAACTCACCAAGCTTTAATATGAACATAATTACATTTCTTGAAAGGTCCTGTAATTGGACTAAAATATATTTCCTACTAAGCAGAAATAGCTGTATTTTATTAGTTATGTCGTAAATTAGCTGCTCAAATGTTTTTATTTTATCTGCTCCTTTTTAACGTCCTCAATTACCTGTGGGATAATGATTAGTAAAATATTAAAGCTTCATAAATATCACAACTTTAAACGTTTGTTCAGAACATAGAGTGTGACTGATTTATGGTTATTTCCGAAATCAGTCTGAAAGATTATAATGAGTGAATTGAAAGCAAACTTTGGTGAATTATGTAATTGGTGTTTTTGTAAGCTCAAAGTATAAAACCTTAAGTAGAGTGCACATTCGTTCTTATAACAAATAAAGTATATTGCACAATTATTAGATGATTTTAGTTGGGGTTCGGTCAAGGTAGATCCAAAAAAAATACATATTTAAAAAAAGCCATCATGAAGACGAGAGAGGACGTCCTGTCCCTAAGTTCACATTTCCATGTCTGATTGCACAATGTATTTTTTGCATAAAAATTGAATAAAAGTGTCATGGGATGAATCTTTTATAGCACGATATCCAGCCAATTATCAGTGAATCGATGGCAAATACAGATTTCCACTATTTCGAATAATAATTACAGGGAATATTGTATTTGAAGTTAAACATATTCAGCTTGAAACTAAGATCGTTTAAACTGCTTGCAAACAAGTATCTGGATCTTCTTTGATTTCCGACAGTTGTCTCCCGGCGGTCTATAGACATAAATCTATTATTTAAAACTTTCATCAAACATGAAATACTTCATTAATTTACATGCAACTTAAAATTTTTATATTCCGAAGAATAGTATACCCCAGCAGTGGCAATACAGTAAGCAAAACGTATACCCCCATAGCGAATGCCAAGGGCCATACAGTCCTATCCCATACGGATTGGTGAGTTTGTCAAGTGAATGAAACCTGGCTCGGGCTATAAGCGCAGTCTGGCGGCGGACTGGAATAAGAACAAGGCCCGTTAGCCAGATCCCGGCACACTTACTCTCCGGAGCCCGAGTTGCCGCGGGAACAGCCGAGCGAGCACGACTCTCGGGCAGGCACGTAACCTGCGTATGCCTGCCAAACCTTACTCAGGAAGACATCGATACATATAGCGCTCCAAGGAGGTAGGTGTGCTCTTGCTACTCGAGAAGTCAGTGTGTGGTCCGCTCGGTCGTACGTCTTTCTGTCACTCCGGTCTAGAACACTAATCAATCCTTCTTGAATGAAGATAGATTAAATCAACGATGATAGATTACTCTTACCGGAAATTAATTAATTACTTCTTACAAAATAAATATATTTGTTTCAGTTGAAATTTTTCAAAACTCCTATCCAATTAAGTAGAAATTTCAACTATATTCTAAATATGCATGGCGCTTTTGATCCTTGATAACTTCTGATCCTGTTTTCCTCATCAGGAGCCATTTTAATTCCTTGGACTAGGCAAAAAACGTTCACTTGTCTTTACTAAATGCTTTATTAAAACTTCTCTATTGGATGCCCATTTCTGCTAATGAAAAATAATAAAAGTATAAATAGAAAACTATTTTCAAAAAGAAAAGTTGTCACTTCCGCAGCAAGTGCACATTCAAAGTTACTACTTGACGTCTAACTCTAGTCAGGTTGGCCGGATTAGGGCAGGCTTTAATCAATAAATAAAATTATGGCCAGAGCCATGGGTGTTTAGAATAAGATGGCTAACTTTAGATAGCTCCATGATCCTGATTAGTTCAGGGAGAGGTTAAATCAAATATTTAAAAAACTGGTTCTAGAAGTTTATTCCTTTAGCTTCTTAAACTGCTATGTATGTGTTTTGTAAGACACACAATATAAAAATAAATTTTAAGTAACCATCACTTAGTTTTAATTAGCATAACTTAATTTTAAAGAACCAAAACCTATATTTTCTGTTCAAGCTCTTCTCCTAATTGCCTCCCCTGTGCTTTAATTTTTTTTGTTTTTAATTTGTATCAAAGCCACTATCATTTGTAGATATTAACTGCGATATTTTTTTTTTTTTTCCATTCTTTGGAGAATTATTGAAAAGTGTAGGGTTTTTTTTATTTTACTCATAAACTATACGGTTCTATTTTTATAAAATCTGTAGGGCTTTTCTTAAAAAAATGGCGCCCCACCCAAGCTGATGAAAGAAACATAAATGGTCTTAAGAAAAACTAAGTAACAGTAAAATTTGCATAATCTCTAATTCAAATTGTTTTCATGACTGTCATGTCAAATAATCATTTCACCCAATCATATGTAATTAATGTTCGATTAGAATAATTCGCCACCTATTGACTCTTTTGATTATGATCTGAATGCACAACTCTCTCGGTAGTAATTTAAATCACTTCTAACCGGGGAGTACTTTTAAGTCACTGGTCAGAGACTGTGATTTCAAAGCACACCCTTGAAGGATGCGATTATATGGGTCTTTGGTAATGCAGATACTGTGTATTCAGACGTGTATGGGTTGCAACCCATCTTGGGAGTAACGGCTCCGTGGACGGTCTCGCAGGGCCACTGCAAAGGCAGCACTTAGCGCTTCGAACACACAGACTATGATTACCGCTTGCCAAGTCTTCTCTTCGTGTCAGTCTTACAGAAATATCAGTTTACAGAAAGACCTCTCATTCCCAAGCAGACTCGAGTTCTCCTCGAGATTTTATCGTGTTTTAGACTCTAGGTTCTGGTTATACTCCTGCGTCATCAATCACTCTTTCCTCTTTTATACCGTCTACCAATACTGTTATGAAGGTTTGTAGTTGGATGTATAAGATAATAGAGACTGCCATTTCACTGCTTACAGATAATATGAAAATTATCATACCTTTTGTAATCCGTCTTCATTGGTTTCTGCAAACCATCTTCTGTTGGCGGGCGGTTTCGGACATTGTCCATCTTCGTGGCCGAATACATGTGTTCACTGTCACTGTCTGCATTAAACTTAGATTATTCACATAATATGAAAACATTAAAACTATGATAATAGATTGAATTATATTCATACCAACTGTTAGCGTGATAAAAGCTTATCACGCATGAGCTAATAAAACTGAACATATTCTCCATATTGCATTGAGGCAAAAATGAATAAGGGATTTCATAAACCGGAGAGGACAATGAATGAGGGTATTCAATGAGGAAAACTTGTGTGTGTCTTGCATTCGTAAATATCTTCCTGAATAAGGGTTGTTTTTTTTTTTGTTTGTTTTTTTGTCCTAGTGTTGGGAAATATAAATAGGAAAATGATATTTTACATATATTATGATCATCAAAAGTTTTGTATGTCTAATAGGAACGAAGATACCGCGTTTAAATTTTTCTTCTTCTGATAAACACAAGTACCGAATTTGGTTTCTTATATTATTTTAATATGTTTTAAAAATAAGAGTGACCACGCAACACTGAAAATTACATTCTTTAATATGTTTTTTAGCAAAAATGTTATTAATTGCATTGTACACGCACTATAATATTCCAATATTATTTCGTATCCCGTGCAGTAAAGATGCCACTGACAATTTGCTCCCCCCCCCCCAAATTCCTCCCCCCTATTCATCCACCGATTTCTTTCATTAGCAAACATATCCAATAGTCAACATGTGTGTATATATATATATGGACCATATTCATAGCTTCTCATGTGTGGAATCAGTGGAGATTAGTTGAATGATCAGTTATTTTATTAAAGTGAAAAGCATGATTTACTTATTGGAAATCGGCTAAAATGAAACTTATTCATAATTTAAATCACTTAAAAGAATTTTGAACATTCATAAAGAGCTTTAATAGTACTACCGACATGCCACAATATCTTTATTAATTTTTAAATTTAAGAACTAGTTTTGGAAAATAACCTCTTTTTACAAAACGCACAATCCACCCTCTAGGAGGATTCAATATTTTTACTTTATTATATCATTAATGAATTGAAAAAATCTATTAATAAGTGGAAGTAGGTACAGCCCAGATACCTATTTTTAGATAGATTTAGATATCTCTAAATCATCCAGAATTACATTGACACACTCTTACACGATCAAGATTATATACAGATAAATAAATCGCCATTAATTTAGAGAAATGTGAGAGTCCGGAGTCTAGCGGTGCGCAATCTCGCCATTTGTCACAGCTCATCGTCATGTGGATGTGTTATTTCCACAAGTAATGGTTGGCACATCTCGAGCTCACCCAGACCCGTTACCACATCCGCCACTCCTAAATCTGTGGGATTCCGGCACGATCCGGTGCGCATGCGTCTTCCAACTATAGGCTGTTAGAGTAAAGTGCGGAGTCTGGAGAAAACAGGTGATACCTTGTAATCAAACCAAAAACAGCCGGTCTGAAAGCATACTCCTCCCGTATGAAATACATATAATTTTCCAAATCTAAATGTCACGGTGGAAAGATTATAAGAACTAAATTCATCGATAAAGAAGCGCACAGCCAACGGAACGGTACAGACTGATTGAAACAGGGAACTATTCAGGCTAAATGGAGTCCATCTGTATTTACAAAAGGGGGCGTCGGAAGAAGAAAGCCTGTGCCATTTTCGAGTCACTGTCCAGAGCCGGCGCATTCAGGCGCGGGAATAATTAAGGGGAATTGTGACGTCATTCAAGATGACAAGTCTGGTTGCTCGCTGGCGGTGACCTCCTTGTACGCGGGCCGTGCACGCCAAATCCGCTCTCGAACTAGGTATCCGTGTCATACCGGCCAGTGTGGGAAGGTCGCCACTCCTACGGGAAATTTAGTTTCCCCTTCGTTGTCTGCTATTCGTATGTGCTCCTAGGTTCCCAGCAGAACTCGGAGAGAAAGTAGCTGGCATAAGAAGACTTATCGGGGCACTCAAAAATACATTTACTTTTTATTTTATTATTTCTTTGCGAATTTCCTTCATTGATCAGGGCGTAATAACCTAGATGTTGGTCGCCTAAACAAATACAAATCTATCTATAGGAAATATGGCTATTCATGATTGTCTCATCAATCACCAAAACCACAGATCTTCACCGATCCTACATGACAAGAGCAAAAAAAAAATGGTTCGTTCAAAATAATTTATGTCTGTATGGGCTCTAGCGTCATCAATATTTAAATTAAAAGAACCATATTTTGTAATTAGCTTACTTTTTCAACCCATTAAAAGAGTTTATTAAAGCAAAAAGTCGATCGACCAGACTGGTCCTTAGACCAGACTCTTTTCACTCCTCACTGACGAAGGGCGAGAAATCTCACCGAAAATTTTACTCCTATTTTTTCTTATTGAGTGTTCACTACACTCTTTCCCTCATCTGTTTTTATTTTATATATATATATATATATATATCAAAAACTACTTATTTTAGGATTCGCGAGTAAGGAGTAAGCAATCGACTTGTAATCGATATAATCATGTCGACTAGGAATTTATTGTGATCTATTGATGTAACTTCTTTGTAATTTACATTCTCATTAACTTTGTTTTGACATTTAAATGTGACTTTCATTATGTTCAAGATGCACAATATTTTGTTATTGTTGGATATAGAGCGTGGAAATATCTATAGTTTAGATAACAAAAAATCCTTTGACAATAAAACAATTAAAGAATTTATGAGACAATAAAATATCCAATATCCAGCCATCTTTGAAGTTTTTTTATTTGTAGATCGTATTGTATTTAATAGCAACTCTCTACTGTGTTCCACACTTCATCAAAACAAATTGACTTTCACTCGATTTCTTCTTGGATACTTCACAGAATGTAAAGAGGTCAGCAAAAGTTGTAGATGTATCTATTCATAGAATCTCTCGTGTGGGAGATAAATAATTTATATATTCAAATAAAGTGTGCATTGACGATAAAATCCCTGTGAACATTCTCATCTTTCCTCTAGTTTTCTAGTGAGTGGGAACTACTGCTCTGATTAAATGGCAAAAAAGCACTGTTCTCTATGATATTTGAATAAAGAATAATTACAGAAGTCCGAATATTTAATGTGAATATTCTGATATTTTCATCTAACTGTCCGTTTACAGAGAAAATATTAAATTTGAATTAATGAAATAAATATATAGTGCAGTCAATAGCCATAAGCCATTCATTCACAAGACATGAATGACGTGTTACAACGCATTTCGATGGAGAATCTTATCTACAACATAGTTAAAATAGTATAAGAAACTATATTTTCATCCTGTCATATTTTGACAACAAAAATGCCTCGCAATTATTTGAGGCTACAAAGCTAGTACCCGCTAAAAAATGACTGAGTCCAGTGCTTTAGAACTGATTCTAACTTGGACACCAGTCAAAACTACAGAAATTCCTCAGGATTTGATTAATCTCGAACCTAAACTCGGTCATATTCAAGTTGAATCGAATACATCACACTATCAGGCATGATTAATGAAAACATGATATGATAGAAGATAGATGAAGTGGCAAGAAGTCGTTTTCTGTTAAACAAGAATCTGCCAAGAAAATAGCTAAGATCAAAGATGCAGCGTAGATTTTCTCTTGGACGTCAACAGAAACTTCAGAATTTGACAAATTTACGATCTTGAAACTTGGGCGTTATCCCACAAGCTACAATCCACCCAGAAAATGGCGTAGACCGGTGATTCTATGCAGATACCCCCTCTGACATTGACAGCAAACTAAGAAATTCTCCTCGGTTTCTGATAGACCTGCACCCTTGGACTCAATCAGTCACTGTTACTCTGCAGAAATAACATCGAAACTCGTCTAGAAAGCTAGCATCTGCTAAGAAAATCGCTCCTCCCCAGATGTAGATGACGGCTATCTGTGAAATCCCTCTCGGAATACCAGTTCCCTTGGAACTCAGTCACAGTGACAAGTCACGCTTAAACTACTTAAGCAGCTTATTCCGCTTGACTTTGCATAGTAAATTAGTGGAACAATTAATTTGTATCTAATTGTGATAATTTAATAACAGTTACTATTTGAAAATTTTTTGCTTCAAATAATTATAATTATTACAACATTTAAATTCATTTATTTAATCACAATCAGTTAATTCAAGTTTTTGTTACGTTTTTATAACGTTTGCTGTTTACACAAAATGTGATTACTGAAATAATTTAACATCGAATTAACGACTTTAATTATACTCTTATAAAAAATTTCTTTATGAAACCCTTATGTAATATAAATTATTGAGAAATAAATTGGTTTTGAGCCGTTTTATGCTTCATAATTAATAAAATGTCTGGCACTGTTATTAACGAAAATATTTGTTACTCTCAATTTAATTAAAATTAGTTTCTGTCTGATTGCAGCTTGAACGCACATAACAAAGAAACTTACGCCTTTTAGAGAAAATATTAAATTAAAGCTTTCATTTTAACAAAAGTGGTAAAATATATACACTTGAAGATATATTTCTTTGCTTTACATGTAAGCATAACACATTTTTCAGCCGCCTAGAACACTTTTCTTCTTTTTTTTTTTTTTTTTTTTTTTTTTAACTTTTATTTATTTATTACATTCAGTTACATTAAAACATTTTTTAATTTGATCACCACAATGAATTAAACGCTCTTCTGAAATAGAAAAACTTCAACACGTTTTCAAATAAACTTATCTGAAAGTTTGTAGGCTTCATTGAGGTGTAATAGATACTTCTTTCAATCCAAAATTTTTTATATCGTGACTTTTTATATTCGTTTCAAAATGAAGAAATACTAAATTTTAGATTTGATTAAACTAAAAAATAAAATAAAAATAGAAAAAATTGGCACTATCTGCATTTTCTAACATTAAATCGATTCAGCTCTAAAGAGCTAAATGTAAAAAAAAAAAAACATGCAGGATGTATAATTTAAAAAGCAGACTGTGAATAATTTCATGACAAAATTAAAAACACTACAGTTCTGTACTCAGAGAATGTAGATACTGCTAAAAAAAATTATACCCTGAAAGTGGGTGGAGTATATTAAGGATTGCCAAAATTTGAAATGATTAATACCTTTGTTGTCTTGACAGGATATCAACGTGGAAACCGCATTAGATAAGGTTACATACTTCCACTTCGGTCCAAAGATCCCCGCAGTAGTGTCTATAGCTCTTAAAGTATGATGTTATATCTCAATTGTAATTGATTTAAAAAAAAAATGCTTAACAAAATAGACTTTATATTTAATTTTCATAAACTTTATAACAAATTTATTAAATGTGCAAGATGGGGAGTGTATATAAGAGTAAAGTCCATCTTCACACTTCTGCCTAACCAAGGCTTGAAGCTGACTTTTATTAGACTGCATTTTAGGTTAAATCTAGGAAATCCGCTTGGTTTACTTAACTTCTGCGTGACCGACTTTTTTAAAGATACAGTTACAAGGCAAATAGCTTGACCTATGAAGGGAAGTCTAAAAAAAAAAAAAAAAAAAAAAATTGTAATAAGCTAATCATTTTCGGTCGTCGTTTGTTAGAACGTGACAGATGAGATCTAAGCATCTCTTTTGTCTGGTCGTCATAGAGCCGTGACATTTCAGATTTCGTCCGGTACAGAGGGAGAGAGAAAAAAAATACTCTTCAACGCTGACGGGTTTTATTTTAGTAATGATAGTACGTGAAGGGGTCGAGGAGTCTGCGTCGTTTTGGGTACGTGGTAAGGTGTACGTCGGGCGATATGACCTACGAACAAAGGCCTGACGAGGCGTACAGCTGTCCGAAGAAACCGTTAACTGGTTCTCTCCTAGAATGTAGATATTCCAAGTCCTATACATGGAGTACCCTTCAGCAATGAATTACCGTTCACTTCATTTATTAATAAATCGGGAGTGTTCTAACTCAGCTATATCATAAATATGGTAAAACAGGAAATAAATACAAATATTCTATATAAAAAAAATATTTATATTTTCTTTTTCATTTTTCAAGAAACAATTACCCGAGTTTTTTGAATCTATGTTGCTCGGTACTGACATTGATTTTCAGCAGTTCCATTCTGTTGCGAGAAATTACCTCCCTTTGCAGCACCCTCATTGAGCAGATGGGGGAATATGTAACTCGAAGAGAAGTTATCGGGTCTGTCGGCGTTCCCCCATTTTGACGGGGGCTGGTGAAGAGAAGCGACAGTCCATATCAGGGTTTCCGTGCCGCGCGCGTAACGCACTCTAACTGTGCCTGCCGTATCAGCTGTCCACTGACACACATCTTGCACACTTTGCGTCGAACAGCTCCACCGAGAGGACGTGACTCTGAGAGGTGCCATTACTTACTGCCCGGCTGGGTTTCAGGGCCTTGCATATATCAATAATACCAATTGAGCATAAGAAAAACATCCTTCTTAGAAAAGTCTATCGTACTGGGCCTGCGTATTCTAGCCAGCACCCCCATGCTTTATTACGATGGGCATAAATGAGAAAAATTGACGATTTCTATTTTATATAAGTCGGACAGATCAATAAAAGGAAAAGGAAAGACCACTAAACCTGATAATGGTCGGGAATGAAGAGAAGGGAAAATACCCTGTCATCGTGATCTTCCTTAAAAAGAATTTTTGGTAAAATATAACATAACAAAAGTTTTGGAAAATCAGACTTCGCACCTATCATGTTCCGTAAATAACTGGTGCCTGAAATGAAAACGAAGATATAAATTTTATAAATTTTGATTCCCAATTTATAAATTATCTATGCCTCACCTGATTTCAACCGAAAATGAAAGTGAAACAATGAATATATTTGAAGTTTGAAAAAAAATATCAAATATCGAATTTTGTATTTATCTTAAAAATGAAAGGTCAGACAAACTCTCCTAATTATATTCTTAATATGCGTTTTTTTTTTCTATTTTGTGAATGTTATAAAATTAAATTTTACATCTATACTGTTCTATAAATTTATTTCGTAGCGCTAATAATAAAGTAATATCAATATGAATGGTCTGACGTGGTAAAACGTGACTAGGTTGATTTTTCTACTAGTGTTCCGTTAATCATAATGTTTAGAACTTACCGATATAAATAAGCACACTATTGTTCAAAAAGTATCTAGTAGTTTCAACAAGAAAACTAAAGATATTCATTTTGAAAAAATAATGTACCTAAGTAAAATGATACCATTGAAAATTGTATTTACTCTTATTTTATTTTGTTTTAAATTTATTAAATTTATTGCTAAGAAATACTAAATTTTAAATTCATTGTGGGGCAAGTGATTATTTTCAAAAAAGCTTATCGCTTTTTCTTTTGTATTGCTAATTTTATAAGGACGAAAATTAATCACTTTGCAAGTAAATGTAATGACAAGTCCATTTATTATTGAATTGCTACAGATTATCAAAGAGCGTATGTTGTTTGTAACTAGTCAACTATGAAACAAGAATTTTATTGGAATTCAATCAAGAAAAATATCTTGGAGAATTAACTGGCACTAAGGAAGTGTAAATTTCAATTGAAGTAAAGGCATACCGGAGATATGCTGCAGTAACGGTGCATGGGAACTGTTCCCCTTCCCCGACCTCCTTCGCCACTAATCAACAGGAGTACTGTCCCTCGCTTTCACAGTGATCAGGCTATGATGTAGAGTAACAGTGATCACTCTTAACGCAGTAATTCTATTTTTTTTTTTTTTTTTTCAAAAATTCACCTTTTTAAAAGCTTTTTTTTTTTTTTTTTCAAAAATTCCAATCATCATATATACAGACAGAATTATATTCATTTCAGTTATAAAAAAATCTTTTTTTGATTAATTAATATATTCTTCTAAATAGAATTCAGCTATGATAACCCCACTTAAGATGGATACACAGCTGGATATTGTTCAGAAAGACAATATAAGCTGCGGGTGAATACATCTTCCAGATTTGTTTATTCAAGGCTTGTGGTCAACACACCATTCTAGAAGCTTGATTTTTTTAAATTTCAATTTGGTTAGGACAGGATATTTGCTGGAACAAACCAAAGATTCACTAGATCATTGGTATAAGCAAAAGATCGGAGAAAAAAAAACTTACTAGGCACTGTGATTATTGAATAGATGAATATGACCCCGAAATTCTCTGTCCTCCGACTTCCTTTGATTATTTAAATTGATTTTTAATTCAATGACCGGTAAATAATATTTAAAAAAGTTTTGTGAAGGAGTGAGGATACAGTTTTCAGTACAGCCGTAAACATTCTCAATTTTGGGATATTTCAAATGCACCAATAAATATTTCATAATATAATTATGTATGGTATTATACTTAAAGAAGACAAACTTAATGTTCGGTGAACACACTAGATTTTTTCGCAATAAAATGGTAATAGAAAGGTAAGAGCGGCAGATATCAGTGCCTTACCGTTACGGAAGATATCTTCTTGAAGAGATAGGAGAGTAGATAGTCTGGAGGCGGGTAACAGATCCCAGATGGCTATCTCTTCACACCAATTTTCCAGGAGATCTACTACAACGCCCCACTCTGCGATTTGACTCTCGGAGTGTTTACTCGGCCCTGGCTCGTGTAATGGCTTCATTTCCCGCCAAGTCCGAAAACTCCCTCAAACATTCATATTTCTCCCATTGGCAAACCGTTGAAACGTCTATTTCCACTGCATTTGTGAAGATTTCTTTTCAGATCAGCAATACATGACCAGTGGCTATGTTTTCATAAAAGTTTTCATGAATAACAAAACAATATGCAACCAAACCAAAAATAACAAAAATTTCAAGACCAAACGACTTCAAAACATAAAAGACAAAAGTTAGTACATATTTCCCCACACTCAAGTTTCATCAAAAATTGATGTGCTTTGTTTTCTCTTACATTCACTCCTCCTTATATTTGATACTAAGGCAGTAAATTATTCACCATTTCAGACGTTTTAATATTTATTTATTGTGTACTTTAAAAAGGGAGTAATAATTAATTAATTGAAATTATTGTTCTCATTGTTTACCAGACAAGGGATGCACAATCGGCTCCAGCCTTCGTGGGCTCCCGGACTACCACTAATCCCGACTTTTGGAAGAGCCAAAGTCTGCCACTCTCGGTGGCCAAAGTCTGCCTCACTCTCGCTGGCCAAAGTCGGCCATTCTCGGTGGCCAAAGTGGTCCCCACTATCGCTGGCTAAATTCTGCCTCACTCTCGCTGGCCAAAATCTGCCAGTCTCGGTGGCCAAAGTCGGCCATTCTCGGTGGCCAAATTCTGCCCCACTCTCGCTGGCCAAAGTCTGCCAGTCTCGGTGGCCAAAGTCTGCTACTCTCGCTGGACAACGTCTGCCACTCTTGCTAGCCAAAGTATGCCACTCATGCTGGACAAAGTCTGCTACTCTCGCTGGCCTAAATCTGCCACTCTCGCTGGCCAAAGTCTGCTACTCTCGCTGGACAAAGTCTGCCCCACTCACGCTGGCCAAAGTCTGCCCCACTCACGCTGGCCAAAGTCTGCCCCACCCACGCTGGCCAAAGTCTGTCACTCACGCTGGCCAAAGTCTGTCTCTCTCGCTGGCCAAACTCTAGCACTCTCGGAGGCCAAAGTCTGCACCTCTCATGCTGCCAAAGTCTGCAACCGGTCAGATACTCAGACTTGAGCTGGCTCGAGCCATATTCTCTTTGTTCTAAGAGTGGGAAGTAGAGCGAATCTATATAGAGACCGTTTGAGGCTAACCTCGACAGCTCTATTCCATAACGGAACCGCAGGCAGAATCCGGGCAGACAATTCTCTGCACAGCTCTTTAATAAAACTCTGAATAACGGTTCGATTCTCGCTGAACACTCCAATAGTCCTAAATTATTGTTTTCTTTACTCCCTTAGCTCTCAGAGAAAATATGGTAATTGGTCAAAAATCTGTGATGTCACTACTTTTTAATATTTCCAAACCTAGAAGAAATAAGCTAAACAATCTCTGTTTTTAATATTTAAAACAAAAACCCCAAATAATTGGTGGTTATATATCTACCTTGAGGAGAGATCAGATTATTTTATTCTGAAAAAATTTACTACAATAAATTCCACTATCCACTTATGTGTATATATATATAAATATAATATGGTATATATAATGCATTTGAATTACATGGAAGATTTAAAACACAAAATATATCCCAAACTATGTATTTTGTAAAATAATAACATTAAAAATTTTGAAAACATTTGTTTTAATTTTAATAAATATGAATTTATTGAAAATTAACTTTAAATAGTCAATTCGGCACTGAATAATTTGAAAAAATTACCAATTTGTCTCCTTGATTGGGACAAGAACTTCATAACGATGTAGACATAAAGGCTCAGCCCAAAATAAACCTCTCTATTTTTAAAACAATATAAAATAACAAAAATAAGTAACAATTTAACAAACAAAACAATAAATAGGAGTTGAAAGGGTGACTAGTTTATTTTTTCAAACTATATTTTGTTAAAATGAATCGGACTGTGTGTTCAAGTGAAGGAAGAATTTATTTTAAATAATATTTATAATAGTTATTTACAATTGTTTACAATTTATGAGCAATTTTCTTACTTCCAGCTTGGTACAAATTTCTCAATGACTAATTCAAATTTCTTTTCTTTCCTTTTTTCCAGAAACATGTTGAGTACAGCAGTAGGGGGATTTCTGAGGCTGTGTCTCTTAGCAGCTGTGACTAGCGCCGCCACCAATCTAGGTGAGTTATTCAAATAATCATCTATGGCATTTAGGATATTCCACGAAGAATAAACTCATAAGTTGATCTCAGGGAATATAAATATTTTTGAAACAAAAGAAAACAAATCCTATAGTTTAAATTATAAGATGATTTTAGTTAGGGTTTGGTCAAGGTAGATCCAAAAAACACAAATTTAAAAACTGTATTTTTTTTAAAGGATTATTTGCCAACGTTTCGGCTTACATTGTAGGCCAGCTTCAGGGCTATCATGAAGACGAGAGAGGAAATGTGACTTTTCCAGTCATGGAAATGTGAACTTAGTGTCCCTAAGACAGGACGTGTAGACGAGAGGACCTCTCGTCTACACCACCGAGGCTGATTAGATTATCTTTACAACTCCCCGCACTTTACTCCGAGTCAAAACCCCAAGTAAGATAAGACCTATATATCGTCTTACACTCCTTCGAGTTCAAGACGAGTATCGTTTTACACTTATCCTTACTGGGGGGTTGAAAATTTAACATGAATTACATAACACAATTAAGTTCATTATTTAAAAATGAATATCGCTAAGATTCACCTTGATAAACCGGTTGGTAAGAAGGCTTAGGGGTTTACAACTCTCTGAGTTACATTCTTAAATATATTTTACTTTCTCAACTCCCATGCAACCACTAAGGTTCATAGAGGGAAAAGCTATCCCCCTCTCATTTGGTCAGCCATATTTAGATAAATACAAATTTGGGGAAAGCATTTAAAAAAATTTCACCGATATTTATAGCTTATCTTCCTAAACTCAGCGAAAAACTGCAATTAACATCAATTAAAAGAAGTTGTTAAGACCGTGTTGTTATTTTATAAATATTTTCCTTGTTTCTCTTAAAAATTACTTTAAATTATTGTAATTTCTCTAAACATTGACTAAAATATCAGAAAAAATTGAAAATATAATGATCCTAATTGTAAGAAGACTTAATAAGAATTGTCTAATCGCAAAGTTTATTACTTCCATAAATATTAGAATAAATTTTTAAATTATCTCCTTCTGTAACCCTCTTTGAAAGGGAGTCATATTAAAAATAACTTGTGGAATTTAGGTATCTTGCGAACAAACTGCTATCAAGATCGAGATACGAATGTGAAAGTGGTCAGCTGTAAGGGATAGTTGTGTACAAGGTGTAAGTGACCTCTGAGCCAATACCATATGTCCTGGGGCATTAAGGAGGGATACGAGGGAGAGATCCAGGGGTCAGTGTGCCGCAGCCAACACTCATCGTTCGCAGAGTCTTTTACAATTCAATCGGTATTAACTACTTGGCTGATAGGCGAGAGCTCTATTACAGCTGGGAAACCGCAAGATTCCATGACGTCAGACCTCGGAGGAACGCCCTGGCTGGTTTCCTCGTGGTGCCATACATCACTGGCTACAATTTTTTCCTTTTAAACTGGCTGTTAAACACTCAATACCCTCTACTAAAAACAAATTTCCCAATTATAATTTAGAAAACCACCTGGATATGCGATACGGAGCTGCAGAACAAAGTCAAATCTTCTAATATTCTCAAAATTCAAGGTTTTACAAACAATAAGAAATACACAGTAACTTGTTTCAAATTATGCCACCCCCTCCCCCCTTATATCAAGGAATCCACAGAATCTTGCATGCCTAACTTTCGGGACTCAGAATAGCTTGACTAAAACTGTTATACGATTACAGAAACTAGACATTTTGTTAAGTCATTCACATCGGATTATATACGATCCAGATAGGTAAATTCCATCACACGGGGGTGGAGAACGTAAATTAAGTAGAGCACACATACTCAGGTCGTCTCCTTCACTTTAACTCATCTCCCCCTCATCATCAAAAAATTAATGTGGCCAAAAACCTCATCTACAGAGCACTAACACTCTCTGACAAGATATTCCACAGCAAAAATATTAAACGTGTTACTGACATCCTCTGTCCAATGGTTTCCCTACCACACCATTAAAAAACTTGTTAAGGAATTTTTTATTTCCTCTTCTCCAACTATCCCCCTCCCCCAAAATAACGACCTTGTTTTCCGTTCTCTTACTTTCTGAAAATATTAAGAAATCTCTCAGAAAAACTTTTCCTAACCTCAAGCTTTCTTTTTCCACCAATAACAAGTTAAAATCTATTTACACCATCCTCAAAGACCCCATCCCCCTTCCTAACAGAACTAATGTCGTCTATAAAATTCCCTGTTCCACACCGCATTGCCAAGGTTCTTACATTGGACAAACAAAAAACCCGATTTCCCGCAGAATTAATAACCATAAAAATGACATCAAGAATAAACTAATAAAAACTGCCCTCACCAAACATGTTTTTCATGAAGCACACACATTTGACTTCGATAGCTTAACCATTCTTTCCACTGAACCCTACCAACACAAACGTCTTTTGTCTGAAACCGTTCACATCAACTTACAACACTATCCAGTTAACGACAGAACAGACATAGAACAAATTTCCTCAACTTATTCGAACATTTTTAACATTCTAAAAACCATCAGCCCTCCGTCTCAATAAACCTGTCAAAACATTTTTCCCAGTTCCAAAGTCACTTATTCCCAATAATACCCTTCCCTTTTTTTCCTTTGTCCTTTTATTGCCCTCTCTTGTAACAGGCCGCTTTCCATTTACACCTTCCGCCTGCCTTGTACCTGCTACCCCCACTCCTTTTTACTCTGAGAAAAAGTAAAATTCATAATGTTTAGTCATGGAAATGTGAACTTAGGGACAGGACGTCCTCTCACATCTTCATGATAGGTAGTTGTGGCAAATTACTGCTTTAATAATATTTCAAATTTTTTTTTCTTGTCAATAAGTTGTTTGTTTGCATGTTTTTTTTCAAATTGGTCCTTTTTCAAATTGTTTTCATAAACTTTTGTCTTACATAGCTTTCTACATTCATACTCTTGATATCATATTATATTATAATTCTCTATTATACTAATTTCAAATATTACTGTATTCTCATGACATTGTATTTCTACAGCCCTGAAGATGGCTTACAATGTAAGCCGAAACGTTGGCAGATAATCCTTCATAAAAAAAATACATTTTTTTAATTTGTGTTTTTTTGGATCTACCTCGACCGAACCCCAACTAAAATCATCTTAGAGTAAATTAAGTAGATGTACCAAAACGCCTCAAAATATTGGCATAGCTAAGAGTAAAAAACTAACATGTTCTTAGTTAATCTGTGAGCGGAAGGTGCTCTTCATTCATAGTTAACATATGGTTAATCCCTTCTTTAACATATGTCTTTAAACAAACTTGTCAATAAAGTACATTTTATGCATGTAATGTTCTCCAAAATTGGTTAAGGAACTATCACTAACAAATATATTAATCATTTATCAATTTGAACTCACTTTAAATCCCCTTATCCCTTGTCTGATTTCTGCCATTAACGTGCCCAAGCCAAGTTATGAAGAAAATTAGTACATTTCTTTTAATTTAAAAGGGCCTTTCTAACTATCTTAGTTATACTCGTAAATGTTTCCTTTATAAGCCCCATAGCTCAACGCGATATCAAGCGGTACATGATTGAGGAATGTGCTATTGTAAATGATCTCTGAACTAAGACGACCCAAGAGAATACGTTCTGAGGACAGTGACGACAACTATACAGACCGGGTTAGTCCTGCACGGCGTGGACGAGGGATAAGAAGGCTGTGGGAACAAAGGTGAACGACTGCGCAGGCGCAGGCTCGGAGCAGGCGAACTGCACAGAAGAGATGGCGACTTCTAATTGCTGGGAAGAGAGGCGAATCTTTGGGAGTCTCCCACTCATATCTCCCCACTAATGCCAATAATTCCTTTGTCAGGCTAACAGTGGTGCTGTCTAGCGGTCGCTTTTAACATCCACTCTACACGAACTGTGTCTTATCAGATCTAATGTTCCTCAATGGGAAAATAAAGTTCCCAAGGAAGTTCATTGCCACTAGCATAAGTGATATTTATCCACTTTAGACATATTTCGCTGGAAATTGATCCATTTCAAAATAGTTACAAAATAGCTCGACTGAATGTGTGTAAAGCCACGGAGAGGTATCTCAAACGGTTTAGCCTCAAAGAAGAGAGAGGTTTTAAAATTTTCCTAAAGAAAAACAGTAACTGAGTCCATACCATCACGATATAAAAAGCCTAAATAATGAATTTAGCCATCAGTAATCTAAAATGCATGAAGTTGGTTGCTTCAGAATTAATTTAAATAGATAATTTACGACTTTTAAGGCAAAAATACTTCTTATTTTAACGTGTTAATCCCACGTTAATTTTAACTTCATAACTGCCCGGAAAGGAGGAGACCTAGGTTCGAGTCCCGGCTGAGATAGTAAGATTTTTTTTATTCTAATCCCTTGCATTTCTTATATAATAAGAAGCTATTGTTTCTTTTATTTTCGCTGGTAGCGAAGTTAATGCCAATTATGCTTATTTAATAATATCCAATGTTTTTTATATATATTTTTTTTCCTCTAATTACTGAGCGCTTACAGAATCAGTGATTTCATCTTCAGAGCTCAGTCGCTTTATACTGAGTGCTCTAGCCTTGGTAGCTGTAGATGCACCTAGAGACCTTCTATCAGTTCAATAGAAATTTAGTGCTGTTTGAATAAAAAAATTTCAATTTACTCTTTATTTAGTGTCTAGATCATACGTGTTTTTTCTTTTGAGCTTGGTAAATTTTCTTCCGGCCATTTGACTGCCAAAAGTGTGTCAACTAGTCGGCTTTCTTTAGATTTTAGAAGAGATCACAGATTATTTACTGCAGATGCACGGTTCCTTACTTGTTAAGGACTCACATACACCATTATTAATTCAAGAATGCAAGATTGTTCTGCAGTTAAACAAACTTTTTAATTATAATGTTTATAAGGAAATGAACAAAATTAAAAGGAGAGCTGTTGCCAAATTTTTTTGAAGATTCTTTATAGGCTTTCAAAGGGAAAATTTATACTAAAGCTAATCCCATTCTAGCGGAATTAGTGTCAGTGAAGGAGTCAACGACACGAAAAAGCATCACTAGGAAAAAAGTTCAAATCAAAATGTAACTTTTTAGTTTCTTAAGAAGTTTTTATATGTAGATATTGGGGTCATCAGATTAAGGGCATTTAGCCATGCACGTCACTAGCTGGACGATAACGAGGTTCACATGTTTTTCCACTATTAACAGCATGGGGTCAAACGCTCCCACGGGCAATTTTCTTTGGATGCTTTCAGGAGCACAGTTCTTCGTGGCTATTGTTCTTTGCAGGGCATACAAAGCTGGTAGATCTGCATCGGGGGAAGAACAGGCAGTGTATTGTGGAAATGAGGACGGTGTAAGTAATTCCGCCCCACACGCCGGCTAAGTGATCCCTACACCGCCCTCCCTAAAGTGATTTTTTTTTTTTGCGGGGTGTTTTTCCCTTGAGGCCCGTTACCTTGGTGACGGCAGAGACCACGTACTGCCCCAGCTTTGCCTCATTAGACAGCTCAGGCCGTGGGAGTTCACATCCAAGCTCCTGTAGTCAACTTAGCAGTCTCTCGAGACAACAATTCCTCACACGACGCAAGAAAAACCATAGCTTCGCCTGCAGTCTCAATAGGTCGCTTGTTATGCTACGATTCTCCTCCACCCTCCCCCCACCCCATGGGAAGAATAAAAGTCCATCCTGTTATAGCAGCGTAAAATAAGCAGCCTCCTCTTGTTTCGAGAACAGTACATGGCTACTTCTTCTTGCAAGAAATAAAGGACAATTTAGCTAAAATTCTGGAGCATTAGACAACTTAAGCTTTCCTGGAGGAGTGACTAGATGAAATACTTAATATTCATAGCTAAATTCTTATAAATCTCGTTTTTATTCCATTTTCCTGAAAAATTGCTTTTAATGCTTTATAATGTTTTTAATAACATTAATGGTTACGAATGTATTACAATTTCAAAATTCGCAAAGAACTCCTAACATTTTTTATTTTTTCAAGCGTTATCGAACTCATTCAAAAGCTTGTAAAATAATTTTAAATACATAATTTAATTTATGTATATATATAATTTTATTTCCATACTCTTAGTTACTCTTGAGTAGGTTCACTGAATACCTAACCATGTTTTTCTAAAAACGTGTGGTAGTAACAACGGGAATATGTTGATTTCCTTATGAGAAATCTGCTGAAACTCTTCAGTAGGGCGATCTAAGAGAATTCGGGCTGTCCTTTGACAGGCAACACGTCACNATTTCTGATAGACGGAATTATTTTATCTTCAAGAATTCTTTGAGAACAACAAAAGAAATTATAGTGCAGAGTCTAATGTCTCTTTTGTAACTTCAATTGCTTTAGTTTGACCTTTTGACTGTTTTTTCATACAATAGTAATGTCATCAATCAAGCTTCATCATTTCTTCCAATTCTCCATTTTCTTACTAAGCCTAGCAATGTCTGCCAAAAAATATATAACCTTAAGTAGAATGAATACTATATATCTACCGCTAGATGAATCTGAGATCATTCCTTGTGACTGATACGCATTCTTTTGGTTTCCATAAGCAGCTTTTGGAGTTCTTGAGCGATAGTTTTTCATTGCCTCTTCCGATGGGCTATTCCTCTGAAATGTGGTAGATTTGATACTGAGAAATGTTTTATTAATTTACCTCACAATCGTAGTAAGGGGTTTCTAGCAAGATCAGTGAAATAAAGTATTGAAAGCTGGGAAAGGGTATGTAAAAATGAAAAAGAGGCATTTGAGGGGGAGACAGTATATATCAAAGGAAGGATTTTATTTCAGGTAGCTGAGAGGAAAATAGGTAAATCCAGGTTGACAAGGATGTGGCATAGATCAAAGAAATATGTAAGAACTCGTACATATATGTAAGGGAAGACTATATACATATATATCTATTTAGAGAGAGAGAGAGAGAGAGAGAGAGAGAGAGAGAGAGAGAGTTCTTACAATATTTTATTTTAAAGTACATTAGAGAAATAAATCTTACTTTTTATCTTTTTGAGCAAAATAAGAAACATACAGGAATACAGTAAAACAACTGGGTTTAAATTAAATTTAATTAAATATATATATCTCCTTGGACAAAGGTAGCTCATTGTACGTAGCTCGCTGGTGGACTGATCAATGGGGCCGTAAGTAAGCTGGCCGAAGGGGTATACCTCACACTCACATTGGCGACATCTGCAGCTGCTGAACAATAGATTTCCATGGATTGAGGCCATACATTTTCGGTGTTGTAGTGTATATTTTGATTTTCTACAATATTTTCATTAAGAAGCAGTAAATTATAATATTTAAAATATAAACAACCAACCTTCTTAGTTATGGAAATGCATATTTTTTTGCACCCGTGCAAAATGTGTGAATAATTTTTATTATTTCGGATCTGAGAAATAATATTGTTAGATCTTTGTATTATATTGGCAGGAAGTCGGGCAAGTCAAAGTCGGAATGGCACTTTGACGTTCCACAACAATTGTGACTTTTTTTCTTTTTTTTTTTTTTACTTAAGACAAGTTGAAACACACTTTCCTTGGGTCACAAACTAGTCTTATATATGAATGGCAACAACAATAGCAAAAGAAGAGTAGAAGATGTGTGAAGATAGAGAACCAAAAGTGATGGGAGACAGTTCGAGGTTTCTCCGAGTACGTGAGACCTGGAAGCGGTGAGGTAGGCAGAGGTAGTGGCAGTCAACAAACTCTCATGATCCTCACTCCAGGATTAGTCTATTTCCAGTCAAGAGATATTTTTTTTAAAAAACATATTCTATGATCATGGCATAAAAAACAACTGGTTCCAAAACAATTAAGATGCAGAAAATGAACGCTGACTAGTTATCGAACCTGGACCTTTCACTGAAACCACTGGCTCTCAAACCCTTCGAGGGAAAATCATAGCCAACTTGAATTGCAATAGTAATCTCAAAAACTGTAATTTGACTTTGGATCGAATTTTATAAACAATTGAAGAGGTTATTTGGGTTCGGTCAAAGCGTTGATACAATTTAAAAGACAATTTTTTTTTTTTGCTTTTTCTTTTATTATTGACCGATGTAACGGCTACCATTAAGCCAGCTTTGCTGAGGGCGAGGAGGAAAGTTGTCAAAATGGGTAATTCCTTATAATTCAACGTTTACCATTAAACCATTTAAGTTATAGGGCTCTCAGAACGCATTTTTGATATTTTTACAGATGAGCAGGAGAGAGAGTAGCTTATTTATTTTATAAAATACCATGGATCGTTCTGTTAAGAGATACAATGAACATGAAATATATACTTTATATATATCCAGCTTTGCCTCATTAGACA
>KZ807488.1:94277-119390 GCA_000696205.2 Oncopeltus fasciatus | reverse complement strand
AAAAAAAAAAAAAAAAAAAAAAAAAAAAAAAAAAAAAAAAAAAAAAAAAAAAAAAAAAAAGGCCTAAACGCTGAATTCGGTTTCTATATTTATAAATAAGGCGGCCCACTCAACCTTCGAAGCTACATTTTTAAATATTTTTTCTCAATATGCGGATTTCTTAGAATTTGTATTAGAATTAAAATACTTTTTTTTTTCTTCTTTTTTTTTTTAGCAAAAGCTCACAATTAAAATCAATTAATAGGAGAAAAGGTATATTTAGTGTACAGCTAGGATCCCTGCAGCGAGAGAGTTTCAATCGGAATATAAAAAGATGAGGCGAATGTTCTCAGCGCGATGGAGGGACGGAGAATGAGCCGTGCATGATCGATAAGTCTGAAAATAATGGCGGGCCTAGCATACAACCTTGCGCACTTCTCCTCACCTTCCCATCTACAACTTGACGTTCTGCTAATATTTTGTGTGTTTGTGTGTGTGTGTGTGTGTGTGTGTGTGTGTGTTTAAACATCTGATTTTATATATATTTTTTTAATATTTGGCGAATTTCAGAGTCCGGTCGATTATCAGGCATTTTAGGGAATATAAACTTTCTTTTAAAATCAAGATTCGGGCTGGGGCTTGGCTGAAGAATATGTGTAAGTCTCCAAAGTCAGAAGCTTCAGGTTCTAGTCCCAACTCAGGATAGACTTTTACCGAGAATCGCTCGCTCCATCTAGTTACATTCGTAAATATTTTTCTTGATGAGTATTCTGAAAAAAAATATTTTAGAACATAAGCAGCAATAAATTATATTTTAAACCAATTCTACTATAAATTTCTTTATATCTCAAATTAAAGCAAGATATCACGATTATAAAGTTGGGTCTTCCACTAACTCTCTCTCCCCCTCAACCGATTTCAACAATAAATGAACTTTTTCAAGATTTTGCACCAGAAAAAATAATACTAAATATTCTTTATATATTTTGAAAATAGGACCTCCTCTCCCCCTTTCTTTTTTTATTTTTTTATTTTTATTTCTTTTTTTTTTTTATCAAATTCTTTTACTTTTATTGTATTTTTTTTCGCCTTTATTTTAGGAGAAGTTAAGCGGTTAGTGTGACCCATTTCCAATAACTTTTAAGTTTACTTTCATCTGTACAAAAGGACAAAAATATCCGCTAAATATTCTAAGAAAGGAAGTAAAAATTTAAAATCTTATCAAAATATCTTCACCATTATTTGTATTACGAAAAAATGTACTGAGCAAATTAAACGTGTAATTAAACTTTATAACTTTTATATCCCATAAAAAATTTTAACGCTTATTAGGGAAGATAATTAAAAATGCAATTTCGAATGTTTAGTAAAATAATTCATTTTTGGTTTAAATTGGATGAGAAAAGATGGGGGGGGGTGTGGGGGGGACAACATTTATAATCGCTATGCCTTCGTTATTATTTTAGTCGCAAAATAGTTATTTAACATAATAAGTGTAATGTGAACTTTTAACGATTATTTTCAATAGAATTTTTACGAATAACGCTTGTTAAGGAAGAGATGCACGACCATAACTATTACGGCTATGTACTTCTCCCACTCTTCCATCCTGAGAGTGGACCTCGGAAGAGGTGGTAGCAGAAGTCTCTGTCTTCTTCTTGGATGAGCTGATCCGATCTCCTCCTCGCCTAATCAATTCCGAAGGAGTCAGTAACCTGGCCGGCAGAAGCCTCCCTCTTCTCCTACCCTCGGGAACTAATCAGCTGTCGGGTACGCTGGGTAAATGAATTTCTCCGCCTCTCGTCTGGAACAAACTTTCCCTAATCCTCACACACGTCGATAACACTCCGCCAAACATGAGGGCTCTGACACCGTAGCTGCTAGAGCCAGAATTACCCAGACAAGGAATGGATAAAAACAAAACCCAGCCTATGACGTAATATTTCTCATTATTTCTTAAACTTTTAGGATAATCAAAATCCCTATGTACAATATTCAAAAACATTCAATATTTACTTACGTTTCAAAAATGAATAAGGTTAGTTAAAGCCTAACTTATTTAGACATGTTTAACTGGAGTCGTAAAAAGCAGTTTCTCCAGGGTTGTTTGAAATAATAAACAAAGACAATAAAAATATAACCAAAGTCTTAAAAGCTACTATTAAATAAACAATCGTTTGTTGAAAATAAATTATAAAATAGAAAATAAATTACAAAATTGATCAAACAAAGGTCCAGATTAACAATAGAAAACAAAATAATTCTTTACAAAACATTAATTAGACCTATCTGGACATATGGTATTGAATTGTGAGGCAGAGCGAAGCCATCAAACATTAGATGTATCCAGGGGTCCCAGTCCAAAGTCCTTTGCACAATCCTCAACACTCCTTCCTACGTATCCAATAAAACCATCCATTCTGACCTACAAGTACCTTTTGTTTCCGAGCTTATCCTCTCCAAGTTTGATAAGTTCCACACAAACATCCAAGGACATCCAAATCCTCTAGTCCTCTCCCTGGCATCCCACGTTCATCCCGACAACCCTCCCCGACGCCTCAAAAGGAGTTGGAGACCTACTCCAGCCAGTTTAGTGATAATACCAAAAGAGTGAATGCAATGGCATTTTTCTCCCCTTCGCGGGTTAACCTGGGCTCCTCTCTTAGGACGGGTTAAGTCCCGGGATAGACGAGCAAGGACTATTATTATGTACCCCATCAAAAATTAAGTGTATAAAATGTACAGAATAATTTTTTTCTTAATAAAGAGTTATATATATATATATTTTTAATCCAATGAGTACATTCATATGTTTAAAGATCAGTAGAGATTATGAATTAAACTTAAACTGTGTCTGCTCTGGAGTTCAATCAATTAAGTTCAGTATTCACTGGCGATCTGTAACAGTTACCTAGCATACTTGCATACATCAGACCAAGTAGTAGAAGAGAGCTTGCTCTAAGGTTTCTTCAATGAAGCTAGCTCTCATGGCTCCATATCACTGTTCTACCCGTAACAGTTTACTTTCAGAGGTCTACAGTTATGCCCTGTTTGTCGGTAGGTCGAGTGGCCTTCGAGAAGCTGACGGAACTGGACTACCGAGGGAACACCTACTACACCATCAAGAACCTCTCGCTGTACGAGTGCCAGGGCTGGTGCAGAGAGGAGCCGGACTGCCAAGCCGCCTCCTTTAGGTAAGTAGCTGTAAGCCGCTAGCTGTCGGCGAACTCTGTCGGAAGAAATCCCGCAACTCTGAGCGGATCAGTGGACAGACTGACGAGGACGGTCACAGCCCATCGAAGGGTCGGGGAAGCTCCAATCTATCCTACCAGCAGTCATTGGCTGCTTCGTCTCACCCAAACAATCCCGGAGAAATGTGCCTCTTGGGGTTGTTCCGTACGAAGCTATTAGCTTTTTTCCTAATGAAACGTAATTTTTAAATGTAAAATAAAATTCCGAGTCTGTTATTGGGCTAAATCGGTCGAATAGAATTGGGAGGGATTACCTGAAATGTCAAATGCGAGTACAAAAGGTTTTTCCATGTACCTGGCATAATATTTAATTAAGATTAATGAGACTCAACATGGATTAGTTTATTGATAAAAAAATATTTTAAGAGTTTCACAGCGAAGTCGAAAAATTATCAAATTTCAACTTTACGGTTTATAAGCCGAAATTATTTGTCACGTTTTTGCTTATTAAAATACTTTTTGAAATTTTCCATGTTACTCTTAAAGTAACAAAAGAAAAGCAGAGATATTTAGCAATATCTATTTTTTTGTTATGCGAAGAAAAATAAATTATCATTTTGGTACATAACTTATAGCTTTAAGTTAGCTACTGTATTTATATTAAAAAATTTTAATATGAAAATTTCAGAAAACTTAATTTTTTTTTTTTTTTTTGTCCTTCAACAATTCTGTTTAAAACATAAATATCTGAAGTTATGAAGTTCATAAATTAGATTTATTTTAAGTTACCCATTGCAAAGCCACATATTCGAAAATAATTCTAGTGAAAAATTTATGGAAACTAAAACCCACTCTTGGTTATAGGTATAAGAATATTAATTCTGTATTAGTTAGATTTAATTTATTAAAAATTACTTAGAAATTACAAGAATATTAATTCTATTGATTTTATCTAAAATCACTGCCTTGTTATTCCCATAACTGTAGATAACTGGAAATCATGTTAATGCATTTTAATGTTAGTAATGTGTTGACAGTTTTGTGTTGAACCCCCTGACCCCAGTGCAAGAGACTGTCTGCCAGCTACAAAATGAGACAACTGCAACCAATCCTGGGGCCACTCCTCAGCGCTCTGTCAATCTCTACTATATGGTCAAGCTACAGATAAGATCAGGTCAGACACAGCTCTATCATACATTAACAAAAAGTATTAATTGTGAATAACCCACAACTAGTTTAGATTAGCTTGTGACTTGTTCAAAAATTATTACTGTGCATATATAAGAATGCTACAAGGAGAATTAAACATGCCCTTCTTTTCTAACTAGTAGGATTGAACAAGCACTTGTCTCCTTTTAAATCTAGAAAACATTTAAAATCCAAAATTGGAGGGGTTAAAGGAAGTAGGCAAAGTGCTGTGATTGATTAGTCAGTTAAAAATAAATACCAATTGATTGGTATTGATATATTTAATGAAAAAGCTGAGATAACCTCATACAAACTTATAAAATATAACACAATAGTTTAATACAAATAACAAAATAATCTTAAAATAACATAAACACAGCAAATTAAATGTTAAAAATGAATTAATGTTCATTTCATTTAAGATAATTTTTGAATAACATAAATAATTATTATGGAAATCCAATCTCTACAGTAATCCGTTTTGCTAAAATAATCATTGTCAGGTCAATAAGTGTCTAATAATAGATCCCTTATAAGCAATGGATATGTTTCAGACAATGTGTGCCTACGTCCTTGGTCCTTCGAGCGGGTGCCAAACAAGATGATCCGAGGTCTAGACAATGCTCTCATCTACACTTCAACCAAGGAGACCTGCCTGGCCGCTTGCCTCAATGAAGTAAGTATCTCACAACCCTCCAGTAACCCTACCTATAACATATTTTTTAAATATATATACAAATTAAATTAACTATAAAATCGTAGTACAATAGCAACTAAGTGTGACATTTTTTATGTGTCAGTCCGTATTCACCATATTAGCTTCATTTATTTTTCTTTTTTTTAAACTATTTTATTATTTTATTCAACTTATTAATTATTTGAGAAATACCAGTTTATTCTACATGATTGTCATTGTATAACAGCAGTTACTTTATATAATCAATATGAGCTTATAAATATTTATTAAAAACTTGAAAACTTCTCTTTGATATCAGAAAAAATATATTATTAAAATAAATATATTTTTGTATACAATAATTACTGGATGAATATTTTTCTGAGTAATTATTTTCCAATCCAAAAGTACATTTCTCCAGGGGTAATATGAACCATATTTTAAATTCATCGTAGTGTCCAAATTTTTTTATCAACTATATTATAATTTATGTCTAAATTACTAAATTTTACTTTAAAAAGTACAAGTCCTTGTTTTGTTTTTTTGTTAGTAAAAATTCACTTTTTCTAGAGAACTTTATTTAGTTAATAAAATAATTTAATTTAAGATAATTGTGAATTAAATGAGTTTCATGAAGAAATTTTAAAAAAAAGTTATAAATAAGAAACTCATTATTATTTCCTTGTATTTGCAGCACCGTTTCAACTGTCGCTCTGTGGAATACAATTATGTCACTCTTCAGTGTCATCTTAGTGACTCAGATCGACGCACTACTGGACAATATGTGCAGTTCATAGATGCTCAGGGTGTCGACTATTTTGAGAACCTCTGTCTCAAAGGTACCTTCCCTATTATAAAATATATTATTTTATTTCAGATGTACTCTTTTATAATACTAAATTAGTTTCAATACACAATGTCAGTCGCCTGTGCTGGGTTTCTAGGAGAATTCAAAGCTATAAGTAATGTAATAATAACAAAAATAGGATATGACTATGATCTTCATATATCAGGAAGTGGAAATATACCAGTAAATTGTAGGTCATGTATGGGTTAGGTGCAAGGATGCCCTTCTGTTTCTTACAGACAAATATTACTATGTTGTTTTTTTTTAGATGTAAAACATGAAATATTAATGTTTAAAAGAAATAGAAAAGAGCATTACATTTTGAATTTTCCATTCTGAAAATTTGATAGGCTGTTTTAAAAAAATTACAACAACCATTATTGGCAAAATTTATTTCACCAAAGTATCTTCTGTGTCTTTTTATGTAAAAAAAAATTATTCTTTTTTAATCATAGCTCATTTCTGTAAGATAATAACAGACCTATTATACTTATACTACTATACTACTATATACTACTTAAATAAAATTATTATTGGATTTCCAAAAAACCTAAATGTAAAAAATCAGCCTTATGACCTGTTTCTATTACATTTCAAGTAAAGAGAAATTTTGATGACCTCCCTAATGAATGTATTATTTGTATTTTAAAAATGGCTATTATGGTCCTTGATTTTTATCTAATATTTCCTATCTCACAATTTTTAAGCAACATCGTTAAATGTTATTTATTCACTTCAGACCACAACAAATAAGATTTAAAAAGTTTAGGGTAAAAAACAGTACTATCACAATTTCTGCAGAATTATATTATATAAAATTTGGCCTTTGCTGTAAGACTACATATTAATCTACTTGCAAGCCTATTAGTATAAATCTAAAATTGAATATGGTATCCTAATTACCTCAGTAAGATTTTCTCATATAAAATTCTGTGTTAGTTATAAGTCAATTGATGTTCAGGAAACCAAGCGTGCAAGGGCTCAAAGACTTTCCAGCCACCTAGGATTGGAGTGGCTGATGACAAGGTCTCACAGTATGTCTCGCTCCACTACTATGTTGACAAGGATCTTCAGGTAAACCTTTACCTTTATTTTTTGTGCATGAAAAAATATATTAAATTTATAACTACTAAAATCAAATTAAATGTCAAATGTCAATGAAATCCCTCTCCCTTATTAGCTTTATTCATATCCACTTGAATCAGACTCTACTGACTGTCAATTGACAAATTGATATAAATATTAAGTGTTCTGAATGACTGAAAACAGCTTGAGAGCCATTTCAAAAAGGCGAAAAATAAAGTGTTACTGACTATATTTCTCAATGAAGCAAGACCATGTTAATGTGGATTACAAGAAGGGTGTTCTTAACAATTGATTAACTAATTATTAATTTGGATGACAAAAAAGTTTTCATCTGTTGCACAAACTTCAAAGTACTTCGGAGACAATTTTATAATTGCCTCATTTGTAATTTTTTCAATAAAGGTATTACTTCACTCTTTTTTTTTTTTTTGCATTGTTTTAGTTAATTCACAAACATTATAATTTAAAACATTACCAATAATCGAAAAAATAATATATTTTATTTAAAACAATGGTCAGCCAACTATTAGAAATTACCAACGATAAACAATCTAGGAGACCAAGGCAATGTATCTTTTCATTTTCTGTATTAGCTAGATAAAATACTACCATGTAAATGTTAAACAACAATCGTTGTACTGTATTAAGCTTCAATTTTAAATGAAAACAAATAGTTAATAATCACATATCTAATAATTAAGTTTTATTTACATTGTCATTCTTGAATAATGATTTTCTTTGAATTTGAAGAATTCAATATTGAAATATTTTCACTTAATTAAACTGAATTGTATAAATAAAACTATTAGCATATGCCCAGTATTCACAAATAAACAAAAATAAAAACTGTCATTATACTGTGTCAAGTATTCAACAATTTTACTACATATGCTGGATTAAATTTATTACAAAAAGTATGCAAGCAGTCCCCATTAAAATTACTGTGATAGGTGACAAGTGAAGCTGCCTGCAAGCTGGCCTGCGAAATTGAGAACGAGTTCCTCTGCCGCTCTTTTCTCTATAAGGGCCCACCCATTGGAACCTCTTACAACTGCCAGCTCTTCCACCTTGACCACAAGACACTTCCTGATGGTCCCAGTACCTACCTTAATGCTGAAAGACCTCTCATTGATGATGGACAAAGGGTTGGCCTCTACTATGAAAACTTCTGCGAGAGTAAGTTCTCAACTATTTTACAAAGAATAGGGCGAAAATTGGGTAACATGTAAAAAATTTTCTTCTTACATATGGTTATATTTCACTCCTAAGTAGATTATGATTCACTAGAGTTCTTATTCAACTATATAATTGCAAATAAAGTATTCATTACACATTGTTATTTTTTATCAATAATTAGAATAACCATTAATGCAGGGCCTAAGAGCTGGCACGCTTTCCCTGGTCTAATTATTGGAATAAGTCCTACAAATAAGGCTACTCTGCAGGGAGTCACTTAACTCAAACCATTTTGGGAGTTATTTCTATTTTTTTACACAAGTTGGACTTCCTGTTGTAGTTAAGTAGTTATTATATTAGCCTCCTGAGTTATGTAGTAAATTGACATCCATGATTCCAATTAGGGAATTTGACCTTAAAGTAAAGACCTTAATATTAAAGCCTTTAGGATAACAAGAATATAGGATTTATCATAAGCGGGAATAATATACATCTCATTATCATATGGGTATGCAGAGCCGTCTAGTCTTGAGCCTGTATGTAGTCAGGAACTTGATAAAGACACTACCATTATTACACTTAATTTGCCAAAATGTTAAATTCTTATTGAAGCTTGATTATCTACTATAGGTACCAAACAAAATATCCTAGAAATCTGGTCATTCAAATTAAATTTGACCAGATAACTATTTAATTTGTTCAAGTTGATTCATTTTATCAATGTTTCAAAGTAAGCCCTTGGTTGCAGAAGCTGCTGCTGGACCTCATGAATCTACTCTTCCAGTAACTTTCGACACCACTGATGACCCATCAGTCAACAACCTCACTCGATCAGATGTAAACTGTGACAAGACCGGAACCTGCTATGATGGTATGCTTCAGAAACATTTTCTGAATCATGCTTTTGGTATTTTTCTTATTCCTAATCAAGTGATTAATTGTGATAAGTATATATATTTTATAAGTAAAAAAGAAGCTGCAAATCTAAGCTAGTATGATTTCAGATGACTGATTATAGCACTATTATTCATTACGAAGTGAATCATTCATAAATCCCAGAAAGTTCTTTCATGTGATTGGTTTAATATGCCAGCATACCTGAAGGGAAAATACATAATTGTGCCTAATGAAATAATTCTTGATACCACTATCTCTCTATACAGATTTGATTTGAATTTATCAATGAAATAAATCAAGTGTGCTCAAATATTTATCTTGCTCAAAATGATAAATTATTATTTATTCATGGGATATAAATTTTATCACAGTATAATAATTTGATAAATTTATAAATAAATTTTATTGTACATTTTAATAAATTGAAATTATCTCACAAATTTTATGCATAATAATTAAAAACATGAACTGTTATATGAAAAGAAAAAAATTAAATTAAATTTATCCACCCAAAAAAATTTAACAGATTATTGAGAGAATCCTTAAGAAATTATAGCCATCTGATATTTTCAAAAGCACACTGGATTTAGCTGCTTAAGCAGAAAAACTCTCAACCATTATCAAGGGCTCCCAATATGTATTTCACAAGCATTTCATTTTTTTCTTCTTCAAAGATCACTAAAGCATTTTTAATGTAAAATTTCTGAAAAAGTTCTAATATTCTTTTAATATTTAATCTAAATTTAAGAAATTTTGAGATATCAGCTGTTAAAAATTTAGTTAAAAATTTTGTTATTATTACAGTCTCTGTGAACTGCAAGGACACAAGGATTGCAGTACAAGTAAGGACCAACAAGCCTTTCAATGGGAGAATCTATGCCCTAGGAAGATCAGAGACATGTAACATTGATGTCCTCAACAGCGACCTCTTCAGGCTGGACCTTACAATGAGTGGCCAAGACTGCAACACCCAATCTGTGGTAAGTAGATCGTCAACCTAATTTTCCTCTTTCATCTACCTTCTATTTCTTCATGAGAATCATGATTGACTTAACTATTTATTTTTACAGACTGGTGTCTACACAAACACTGTAGTATTGCAACATCACAGTGTAGTCATGACCAAAGCTGATAAAATTTACAAAGTAAAATGTACTTATGACATGTCTTCAAAGAATATCACTTTTGGAATGATGCCAATCAGGTAACTACGAAGCCAATTATAATATTATATATNCCATAAAAAAATGGATGCAACTTAAATCAATGTTCTTAAATATATATTTATTTATTTATTTATTTATTTATTTATATTCTAAATTAACAATTAGACAACCTAACATGAAGTAAATTAAATTTAACTACAATAGCATATATTCATATTTAAATAGCAAGCAATCAAGAAACAAATATATCATACAATTTTTATGGTTTTACTTAATTATTGATACTCTGAGTTGAAGACAGGAATTTTTGAAAAATAGTAGTTTATGTGCTATGCATTTTTAATAAATATCCAACAAATTAAAAACAAATATTTTAGGATGCTGTTCTCTTAATCATATTAAGGAATTATTGTGTGCAATATATTACTCTTCTAAAAGTTAACAATTTTACTTTCCTGAATGAAAAATTTAATTCATTTTTTTAATTGTTCAAAATATAAATTTGGGCATCTTAAATTATATTTTTCAACTAATAATTTAAAATAAATTTAAGCTTTTTTAATTTTAAAATTAACCATGCCCTTTAGGATTATATTCTATCTATATATTCTACTTGATGGCATGTATAAAGTAGAATAAGTGAATGCAAGTTTTTCTCAAAGTGTCTGATGAGAAGAGCATAATATTAAATTAATTGATGCACATATAGAAACTCAATTACTTGAATTGAGCATCAAATTCACCTAAATCGTTGTCATTCATTTGATCTGATCATTGACAATACTATTAAATGTAGGTTTTAACTTGAGCACAAAATCTATTTGAATGAAAAAAAAAATTTTAAATGAAAAATTAATTCTTTTAAGATATATTATCCACTAAAACTGAAAAAGAAGTAGGATAACTTATTTTACTTTATAATTTATTTGACCAGTAACCTGGAAGATATAACTTTAGATTTCAATCCATACAATACACAAATCCTCAACTCTAACTGCAACATAATCATTTTAAATATACATAATGGCTAATCAGTTGTAACCTTGGTCTTTCATTATATAAATTGTCTCAATACTTTCCCTCTATAAAAGAGGTATGAAAATATGTCAGAGGCTTTTCTTGATTCTGGCTCAGTGTATGTACTATTTTTCATTCTTTTTCTCTTCAGAAATATTTAAAAACATACTAGACTGTAAAACATTCTGTCTACTATGTTTATAGAGATCCAGAAATGATCAGCATCACCTCGGCTCCTGAGGCACCAGCTCCAAGGATCAGAATCCTTGACACCAGGAATAGAGAAGTTGAGACAGTCAGGATTGGAGACAAACTTACTTTTAGGATAGAAATTCCTGAAGACAGTATGTTTGCTAAATTATTATTTTTAATAACTAGTTAATTATTTTCTTAACATAGCTTTAATGCAGAAATATTTATAAATTTAGGCTATTTCATTTTTTGACCAATAACAAAACTTTTTGTTTTCTTTCAGCCCCATATGGTATCTTTGCTAGAAGCTGTGTAGCTATGGCTAAGGATTCTAAGAGCACATTTCATATAATTGATGATGAAGGGTGAGTTATAGTATGGCTTATAGTAAATCTACTAAACCTAACTCTATATTGGTAGAGTGAGAGAAGTACTCATCCATATTTAAATTCATAAACATTTTCCTTAAAAAAAATTTTTTTTAAATATTAGAAAAAATATAAAGTTTAGAAAATTAAATTGTACTTATTATGTCCTACAAACTTCTTTATAACACAAATAACAACAAAGACATTACAATTATATTTTGTTTTCCTCTAAAACCTTCTCGGCCTCCACTGATTTCAACCAAAATAAACACATTCTACAGTTTGGAATAAAAGGCCTGAATTCCGAATTTGGTTGCAATATTTTAAAAATAAGGGGACTCACCCATCACTTGAAGTTACATTCTTAAATATTTTCCAAATTATGATTTTTTTTTTTTTATATAAATTTATATAGCATATATGTTATAAATTACAGTTTACATCTATTTCGTTATATAAATTGTTTTCAAAGCACAAATAATAAAGGTATTAAGATTTAAAATTTTGGACACTCTCTTATTCCCCCCTTCCCACTAGACTGATATTATTCGCTAGTGAGCTCATCCAACCACTTGCAAAAAAAAAGCTTAAATGGTGAATTCTTGAATGATCCACATTTTTAGCTTCTCCAATGTAGATCTGTTGATATATTTCAAAATTCCCATCTGATTCTAATTTGAATAGCTAAATTTCCTTAAAGGAAATCCTCTAAAATTAAATTCAAAATTCAGACATACAGGAGCACAATCTAAGCAGATTAGATTATTAAGTAGATTTTTTCCTGTTTAAAAAATGGATATAAAAAGAGTAAATGAGGATATTTAATATACAAGCCAGAGAGAGCAATGGATGTAGAAAATATGGCGGCTAAAGTTTGATCTAACCTGGCAAAAAGTAGAGTGGGGGAAGCGGTCACGCAACGTAGTTATATTCATAAATTTCTTCATAATCAAACATTTTTTGTCAATATGTTACAAAACACTAATGACAGAAAAGTACATTTTATATCCATTTAGTTCTTTAAAATTTTTCATAACTTAAATAACAAGAAAATATTACAGTTATAAATTTTGGTCTCCCTCTGAACCCTCCCCTCCCCTTTCCCACATTCAATTTCAACCAAATATGAATTATTACAAGGGTTTACAATCAAAAGCCTAAATACTGAATTTGGTTTCTATATTAAAAAAATTAGAGGACCAGCACTATACTCAAAATTACATACATTCTTAGATACCTTTCTTGGTTTTTTTTTTTTTTTTTTTTTTCTAAATTTTGTAGAATATTAATGTTATGAAATGACAGTCTACCCCTATTTAGTTCTAAACATTTTTTTTTTTTTGTAACACTGAATTCTGTAATTATTTGATCATAATATATTACTGATTAAAATTTGATGTCCAACTAATAGTGATTAATTATTTGCTAAACTAACAGAACCATTAACTTATTCAAACTTCTTAATGGTTACATTTTAAAAATAGTAATATTTCTTTTTATAAAACTTTCTCTTAAAGTAAAATACTTAAGCTTTTAATTCAATGTCAAAATTGTTAGTTCTAGTTAAGCAAAAAACAACTCATGAATTTAACTAGCTCAATTAGGTCCTTTCTCACTATTTTGAACTAAACTTTCTCCTAATAGTTTTCCCAATAATAATATAATAATAGGCATAGTTGTATATTCCAGTTGATTTTGAACATTTATTTAATTATTAAACAATATAATTTTCTTTATTCCAGTTACAGTTGTTGAATGTAAATTAAGATCAACTAAGTAATCAAGAGATTTTTTTAACTGGAAAAAACAATCATAAAAATAGTTTGTTCTAAAATATGAAATATTTTTATTGGTTATACAATTAGCATTCAAAATTCCAGATGCCCAGTGGACCCCAACATTTTCCCTGGCTTCACTCCAGATGGGAATGCTCTACAATCAGTTTATGAAGCCTTCAGGTTCACTGAATCATACGGAGTCATCTTTCAGTGCAATGTCAAATACTGCCTGGGACCCTGCGAGCCAGTGAGTTTTTCTCTCATCTTAAGTCATAATTTAATAAATATATTAATTTGAATTGTGCAGAAAGCTAGAAAAAAAAGCTCTCTACCTCAGCCGGGGATTCAAATTAAACTCTCTACCCTGTACGATTCAAATTAATAATGAAATGTGGAATTACATTACTACAATTATCATCATGATTTAATAAATATAATACTCTTTAAATAATTATAGTAATGAAACTTAGCACCACGTAACAATGTTTACCTACTTAACTTAATGAAGATTGGTTTTTAAGAAAACCAAATACAGAATAAAATTAAAATTTGTAATATTTGGTGAACTCTTAAGAGATTGAAAATGGATAAACTAGCAGATTTATATTATTATGAAAATATTGATTATTTTATTCATATTAAAGAAACTCTAACAACTTTATTTATACTTTCATTTAACTGTTTAACTAATAACAAACCAAATAGACATCATTATACTTTTATTTTGCTTTGAAAGCTGTCAAAAAATGCCTTAAGGATAAGAAATGAAATTTTGTTTTAGTTTTATCTTATACTAAGAAATTTCTATCTAGATAAAAATACATAAGAAAAAAAATAGTATATGTACTTGAGATGGAACAATTTAAAATTTACTTCCACCTTATGTTCAGCAATGAAAAATAGGAAATGAAAATATTATCAATATTAGTGTTATTTTTACTTATTTTCGAGTATCCCCAATTTTCTAAGATGAGTTTAAAACATGATAATACAAGTTAAAATAATGTTAATAGTACATTAGTTGTAACTTTCCTTCCTTAAATGTTTTCAGCCTTTAGCAAACATTAATTGGGGTATCATCAAATCATAGGTTAATAGTTAGGATATTACTAAGAAAATTTTATAATCAATCATTGGAGTTATCATTCAGATCATCCATTTCACTTTGCATCAGTGCCATTACTTATATTTTGGTAGATATGCTTCTAGTCATGGTTTGCAGAAACCAATAAAGACAGATAATAGAGGGTATCATACCTATAGTATAAAGGTATCATATTATCATAATGCTTCTAGTCAGTTTGTGCCTCTCTTAGTCCTTTTTAATCATGTATCATGTTCTGGCCACTCAGTGCCCACCAGCGTCTTCTCTTCTTCTATCTCTATCTGATATCAACATTAAGGCGAGTAAGGGCTCAATATTTCCCTATCCAAGTTTTCCTTTTCCCTATCCAATGCATTTTACGTCTGCTTTCTACCTCCTTTTCATCTATTAGTGAGCTTTCCTTTCAATTTTATATCAGATTGGGAGTATTTTTTTAGGCAGAATTTTTCTCTCTCATATTTTTTTTGCTTTTGTTCTCAATTCCATTTATTCCCTCATTTATCTTATATGTGATTAATCAAATACCACATTCCATGGTGACAGATATATTTTATCCTCTATTTGGACTCTTGGGAAGTATACCATAATGATGTTCTCTTAAATGATTAAATTTTAAAACATCTCTCTAAAAAAATAATTTACTGATGGTAAATAAGATATTTACTTTTGCTTCCTGCATAATAATTCTTTTATAACTTAATTAGTCTGGTCCCTTTGAATATACCACCCACAAATCAATTGGAGATTATATGGATCAGAGATAAGAGAGTTTTTGTTTCAGGCTGTTTGCGAATGGGGACGGGAGTCTGTAGAATCATGGGGAAGGCGGAAGAGGGCTCTACCCAGCAATGACACAGAAAGCACCGAAGAAGACATGACCTTAAGTCAAGAGATCCTTGTTCTTGATTTTGGTGATGAGAAGCAGTCACAGTTCCTCAAACACAACGAGGCACTTTTCTCAGATTTTGGAAAGGGTGAGTATGTTTGCAGTTTTCTTTCTTTTTAAGAAAATATTAGTAGGATTATTCTTGCCTTATCAATGTACATTATGCCCTGCACAAGTTTGGTCCACGCACAGATGTATTGACTCCTCATTTGGGTTAGTTTTAAAATTAGAATATATTTTTTTTTTTAATACACGTATTGTACTGTGACAATTTAATTATTGGATATTTGATGTTGTTTTAAGAAAAGAAAAAACCTGTATTGAAATAGCAAAAATTTTCCATTTAAGAAAAAATAAACATGATGCAATTTTAGAAGCAGTGTATTTAACTTCTTAAAAAAGGGTTAATATTTAATTATCTTTGATGTAATATTTTAGCATCAATCTTTCACAAAAAGAAATATTTAAATTATTTTGTCTAATGGGCAGCACCATTAATCAAATTTTTAACTGTGAAAACTAAAAATGTAAACTGCATAAAACAAAACTCTGACAGTTGTAAGAAAAATAAGAAATTTGCATTAATTTTTTAAAATATTTTTATGAATTGATATATTTTCTTTTAATATTATTGTTTGGGCACTTAAATTCTATTTCTCTTACTTAGAGGCTACAAATAATATATTACATACAGTTGAAAATATGTTTTACATGAACTCACAAAATATGTTTCTCCATTTCAGATAAGACAGTGACCATTGTAGAGCCTTGCCCTACTAAGACCTCAGTGTTTGCCCTTGGAGTGACCTGCGCTCTTCTTGTCCTTATTTATGTTGCCACTATCTTTAGCTACTACATGCGCAAATGGATGACCCCAAGAAAGATGATGGCCTGATCTGAAGACCTGTTTCCTATTTGATATCTCTAAGGCAATCCACCAATCTTGAGAATTATCATGGTCACTTTGAGAATTTATGAACATAGGAGCAGATGGTTTACTTTCAAAATAAAAACAATTTTAATTTTATTTTGAATATAATTTAATACAAATTTGGTTAAACTATGTTTTAATCACATGGAAGCTCGTACAATTATTATTAATAAAAAAATGATTAAATTCTACAAAGTCTAATAAATTTGGAATTAAATATTAAAATTGACTGCTTAATAATAGATAAAAAAGCATTCATATATGTGAGTGGATTATTAGTATTATCTCATATAAAAAATAGAGTCAACCAACTTTAACAGAAGCAAGAGCTTCTTTCATGAAAATAAAAAGGTATATCGAAGATATAAAGCTTCTATATTAGTTTAACAAGAACCAAGTTCATAAAATATTTTTTGTTATAACTCATCTGCCTCTTTGTTAAGATCCCTATGTGAAATGAGAAATCAGATTGTTGGATAGACCTGTTTTAATCTAAAGACTACAAGTTCATTAAAACGAGAATAAATAAATATGTTCAACATTTGCAATGAAGATGCGACACTTATTATTTATTTTAGGTTAGTACATTATTTATTTTTTAATTTTATTTATTTAAAAATGTCATTATTTATTTCAAGTGTTTCCTCTTCATTGTAAAAAAAATATTAAGTAATTTTAGTAGTAAATAAGAGTTAAGGGACAATGTGTTTTTATAAAATGTTTGTCACAAATATCTAATAAGAAAAAGAGCTTTGTGCCATGGGCTAAAACAATTTCACTTATTTTATACTTAAATATTTATTTTTAAACTTGATATTGAGAGAAGCCCATGTTAACAATCATTGTAAGCTGTCGGGGGGACAGTGCTAACTTGTGATGATAAAAACTAACATATCTTTAGTTTTGTAACAGTGGCACTGTCCAATGGACAAATATGTTTTAAATGAGTATTTTATACAAATGTACATAGGTCTTTTTAATTCAAACTTAAATAAATANCGCGCCGCAATGCAATTCCGTAATTCATAGATATGCAAGTACTACTAACCTTCTGTTCTGGCTTTCACGCCATTTCTCACAGCTTGGTAGGCCACCGTTATAAACAGATCTATGCTATTTGCCATTTGCTATTGGCCCCTCACGATAAATTACAGTGTTATATATATAAGTTTCTTCTTCTTTTTTTTAATTTTATGTTAGCTTTAATTTTACAAGAAAAATTGTAAGACACTCTAGGTTCAGAGATACGGGTGTTCCTGCCAGAAAGGGCTGGGTGTGCCAGTGACCTCTGGTGGGAATGGTGAAGGGACCCCTACCTACATCTTCCACTGGTCGTATCTAGTCCTCTCCTCTTCCACTCATTAACTCCTCCATGCCTTCACCTTTGCTCCTCCTTCCACAAATCAGGACTTTTGTAAATATTTTTGTATTTTAAGAAGAAGTGATCAGTGAACAGTAATTATATTATTTGTATTCTCCTCTAGAAAATACAGTTTGCAATTAATGGCTTTTTTTTTTTTTTCACTAGCCACAGTAACTTAATAATAAATAAACCTAATATGCAAAACATGAAAGGACTAACAATAAGAGTAGAAGTTGATTGATAAACATTTAGTGTAGAAATCCATTGAACTACACTTTGAATTAAGATCTCATTTTAAGACTAAAAATTGTGTAAGTAAATGCATAGAAAAATATTCTTGTAAAATAAATTAAATGAAGTGGAGACCTGCTTCTGATGAAGAGCTGCAGGTGTCACTTCTTTAATTTATAACTCAGATCCAGAGGACAACTCTCCCAAACATGAGACAAATTTTTTAGTGGATATTGGAGCAATTCATAGTGTACAGGGTGCACAGCCTGCTGAACTGATCTCAGAAGCTCTAACCGAATAATAAAAATGTATATAGGAATGGTTAAATTTAAGTTATAAATAAATTTGGACAATAGAAAAAAAATTAAACAACTGAACTGTTTCAATTGTTAAACATAGGATTCAGCATCAGAAATGCGGGCTTCAATAATTTTAATACTTTTGAAAATTATCCCTTAACTCAATTGACAACTTTATAAAAATGATTCTAAAATATAACAAATAATGCCACAATAGTTAAATTTCTTACATTTTAAAAATCTATTTTAATAAGCATTTTTTGATAATATTCATTATCAAAATTTTAGAAAATTAAAAATGGTGTCCCCATAATATTACAAATAGAACTATATGATGCAAAAATTAAATACTAAACCTACAAAACATTTCTTAATTGAATTCGTACCTTGACACACTATTGTGTCATAAGGGGATAATCAACAAAATTCCATATCATTTAATAGTTTTGAAACACTATTTAACACAATAGGTTAGCGATGAATCAAGAAAATAACAGGCACAAGGAGATTCAAATTACCCAGTAAAATTAGAGCCCTCCTCAAAACTAAACATCTCTTTACTTGATAACCATTGGAGCTATGAAGAAGAACTGGCACAAACCCCAGGCCATTTGTAACTCTTTAGTTGTCAGAGCAATTTTAAAACCATTAGGTTTAATGGATCATACTCCTGAGATATTAGGCACATCATCAGAATAGATAGAAGACAAATCCCAGTTTTTATCAAAACCATACTGGTCTGTACTAGGCAATTCTGAGAAATTTCATGTGTGACAAATTTTTTTAAAAATTGATTTTCAGATTGTACGTATCTTGAAGCATAAAACATTTAAATTTTGAAAAGAGTTATGGTTTTTATTTTCAGGTTGATTACAATAGGATATTTTCTAAGATAATATACTGATAAAATTAATTATCACCACTATTAGCCTCTTTTATTAAATTTAAAAATAAAACTTTCTCCGGACACATTATTAACCATGGCATGGATGCATTTAGATCTCTCATGCCTGGCACTGCAGAATTTTAGCCTTGAACAGGGTGGTTTATATCTAGATAACCCTTTCCTCTATGAGTGCGTAGTTGGAATCGCCCTTTTACTGAAGTTTTGAATTCCTTTAGCTTCAAATAAGGATAAGCTGACAAATGTGTTTTATTCACTTAATTTGCAACAATTAAGAGACATCTTGTTATATTGAATTGTTATATGGATGATGGAATCATTACGTCTTCCAGTGAAACTGTTTCACATGAAGTAATTAAAAATTAAAAATTACACTGAGGCGACTATTAGTGATGTTCATCAATTTATTGGAATGGAAATAAAACTTTAACATCCATTCATATGGCTATATACAGCCTCTGTTGAAGCATTTTAATTTTGAAGACATCAAACCTAACTCTGTTCCAGCTGATTCCAGTACAGTTTTAAGTAAAAAAATTATAACATTAGATGAGACATTGCCTTATCGAAAGGTTCTCTCTTATATTTATAGCCATCACTACTCACCGGGATATCATGTTTGCAGTCAACCTAGTAAGTAGATTTCAATAGAATCCTAGTAATTCACATTGGAATGCAGTTAAAAGGATTTTTTAAAACTTGAAGCAAACACAAGATCAAGGTATCATTTACTCACATCTGACCAAAAACAATTTTAAACTTAGAGGATTTTCTGATTCTGACTTCCTCTTAAAATGTTGCTCACACAATATTTACCCACTTATTATAACCAATAACTTACAGCCTTTTTCCAGAGTATTTAACTCAAAAACCAAATTCAGCAACATTTTAAAAAAAATTGTACCATACTTTATTTATCAGTAAGATTATTAAAAAAATCTAACACTTAAAAATATGTATAAAATCTATAACTGATACAATTAGAAGTAATATTGATGAAGTAGATTTCGACCATTTTTCCTTGACAGTAAACAAACACATTGAGATCATAAAACACTAAGAAAAGCAACAACACATACACAAGTTCAAAACTCTCCTACAACACACAAATATAATATTTGTATAAATATTATACAGATACTATACTTGTAAATATAAAATATACAGATATTATATATGTGGATATAAAATATAGCCTGTCACCAACTCTGATTTTGTACATAACATTTCTTCTATCAATGTTCCTTCTAATGTAATCAGCATTCTTAGCCTTGGTAATAACTTTGCCACCCCACTTACTAACTATAATACTGTCATCCCTAAGTTGTTAACAGACATAGAATTCCTCAACAGAGATAATTTATTTAATGTAAGTGATGAGGAGAGAGAACTTTCACGCCTCCGCATCAGCAACATAACATATTAACCAACCACCTCCACACCCCAATCAACTATAACTCCCAATTTTTCACACTCTTTTTTAATGATCTCAAAAATCTTTTTAAAAAACTCACAACATTATTATTACACAAGCAGAAAAAGGAAATAAAGCTGTCATAATGGACAAGACAGACTACTTGGAAAAATGCTCCCACTACTCAAAGCTGACCACAACATACCCCTCCTTATTAATAACAAGGACCCAACCAACACAGTCATCCACAAATTCAATGAACACTATCCTCACTAAGTGACCAACATATCCACAACAAAACATATAGAAACTTCACTTCAAGCCTCCAAATATTATGGACTCCCCAAAATACACAAACCAAACAACCCTCTCCGTCATATCATAACCAACATCAATTTCCCCTCCTTTAAACTTAGTAAATTCCTACTCCCTTTCCTATAAGTACTCATCCATAACTCTCATGATATAAAAAAATCCCCTTTCCCTAAAATATTTAATCAAGTCTCTCAAAATTCTTAAAATTTTATTCTTACATTCCTTTTATGCTGCAATTCTTCCAAAACAAATTCAACAGATATCAGGACTGGGCATGGGAAATTGCCTCGCCACAGACATAGCTAATATCACTATGAATGAACTACTTGACACAGTTCTCCCTTCTTTCCCGAACGACATATTTTTTTTAAAGAAAATACATAGTTGACCTCTTATTAATACTCAACCCAGAGAAAGTACCAGAAATCCTCAATTTCTTTAGCTCTTACCATCCCGCTTAAAATTTACAATAGAAATAGAATCTAACAATCAACTCCCGTTTCTTGACTTACTCCTAATCAGAAACCAAGACGGCTCCATAATTACTGACTGGTACACTAAACCTACAAACTCCGAACGCCTCCAACATTTTAACTCCTCACACCCTTATCATTAAAAAATAAATGTTGCAAAAATCCTCATTTCCAGAACCATTAACCTCTACGACAAAAACATTAAACACATAACAGACATTCTTAACAATAATGGCTTTCCAATAATACACAGATTCATCAACAAATTTTATGATTCTCCTTTCACTTTCCCCCTCCACTCAAATGCGAACTAGTGACACTCCAATATTCCGTTCCCTACCCTATATTCCCACTCTATCAGAAAAAATCAATAAAGCTCTAATTAATACCTTTCCCAAACTACGCACAGGGAAAGGTGTGCTGGCTTCTCCAGCAACAATAAACTACAAAATTTATACGCTAAACTGAAAGACCCTTCTCTAAAAAAAAGTGAACTTCTCAATATCCTAGAGGCTATAGAAATAAAACTTGAAAAAACACACAATAAAAATTATCTAAACAGATGAACAGACACTCAGGATGCGAATATTCATAATCTTATTGCACTTGGCCTTCTCTTAGAACTACCTACCAGAAAGGTTGACTTGCGAAGTGGGAGGGATCCCAAATGTCAGTTTTCTTTTTTATTTATTTATTTAAGTATACTCACAAATTTTAACCTCTTCTTTAATATATTTTAATGAAATAATTGTTAATAGGTTGCATAAATGAAAATTTGCATCATAGATCAAAAATAATGTTGCTTTTATTGTTTCGTTAATTTTATTCATTGGCATTGGGTTAATTTATAATGTTATGGTTATTTTATATAATTTATTACACACACAAATTTAATTATTATTTGGCTTTATATATTTTAATGTAGTTTTATTATTGTTTGTCAGAGTGTAACTCAGGGGCGCCAGGCTAGCTCAGGGGATCCGTACGGGTCTCGCAATCCTGACACCGCGGGTTCAAATCCCGCCCAGGTCAATCTTTTATTTATAATATAGAAGCTTGTCCTGAGCCATGGGTGTTTAAAATGGGGTGGCAACCTGTAGATAGCCCCTTCCTCCATGACCCTAAGTGGTTAAATGGAAGGCTAACACTCAAATAAAAAAAAAATAAAAAAAAAAAAGTGTAACTCATAATAATTTTATGTTTATAATGTCCTAGATGCTATGGCTTTGAGAATGGGACCATTGGCCTCGAAAGTGTTTAAAAAGTAAAAATGAATACTCATTGTAGTATTCGAAGAATTAATATTTCCTTGCTGCTTTGCTGCTTCCTAGTAAAATAATCTTCGCTCCAGAACATATTAAATTGATATACATTTCATAAGGTGAACTTTGAGCAGTTTTCCTCTTAATAGCAAACAATTCGCATTTCAGGAACTGCCCTTTATGACTTGACAATCTAGCTACAAAAGAGCCTGAATGATAAGGAGGCAGCAGTCCTCCCATTTTTGGACATTGATAGCATTTTGGAAAAATGGTGGAAACCCTCAAGTTACAAAGCCAACATCTGTAGCATCATGGAAAGTCCCCCTCCATCAGCTTCACATTGAGACTGAGGTGAGAGAAGCAATGTGTACTCAAAAGCTACAAAATAAAAGTACCTCTAAATCAAGATTGACAATATTCCATTTTGGATGAAATAGAAAAAAACCATGCAACAATAACTAAACTTTCATGGTTATGTCTTTGGAAGGGCAATGTCATGCATTGTCGAAGACAGATTTAATAGATTAGCCTTATCTATCATGAAATTTAATAAAGGTGAAATTCATCAGTATACAGATGGCCTAAGATGGGAGAGGACATTGGAGAACAGATTTGGAGCAAGAGAAAAGTGAGTAGATTTTCCTCTCTTAAAGATTATCATTCCCCATCTTTCAAGTAAAAGTTTAAAGATAAAGCATTACAATAAAGTAATATGTTCATGCAAGCTTACACAGTCTCCAGAAGCATTCATAAATTCTTCTTTTGGTCTTGGCCGAGTTGAAAAGTTGTAATTTGCGGGGGTTTTGCACATCCTGAGATTTCTTCAGGGCTGATTAGAGAAATAGTCTCCTCATTTGGCTCTACAGAAGCCACCACAGGATGTGCAAAGGCTTGGCCAAACTTTTCTCCACTGTCAAGCCTAAAAGATGAATTTATGAATAAAAAAATAATAACCAGATTGCTAAAATAAACAAATATATAGAAAATCAGGCTGCTACACAAGCACTGGGATGTATTGTAACTTTAATAATAGGTACGTACCAAGGCATTTCAATGTCATGGATAATAAATAAGCCATTTGACCTCATTCCTATGAGATGAATGATTGGATTGGGAAGGAACACCTCCCTTTATGGAGAAAAATTAGAACACAACCCCATTCAATGCTATGTTGGAGAAACCCAATAAAAGCAGAACCAAGGAACTCCTTAAATAAAGCATAATGGTTTTATAGGTGAAAACTACACTCATTGGAGGGCATGCTTGACCAAGAAAGTACCTGTTTAAGGTCTAGCTACATCCTTTGTAAGAAATGTGGCATAGCAGATGAAACCACCTTTCACTTGGTCTGTCAATGTCAAGCACTAGCAAGATTAAAAAGCTGCTAAAAAATGTTATTGCTTCAGACAAAGGAGATTATAGATTCAAAGGAAGTTTCAGAACTGATGCCCCTCAATAGATTTTTTCAAGGACCTCAATCTTTAGTGAGTACAGTTACATGAGGACACAAAAGGCCTTATTAGATTGTGGAGTACAATCCCCCTAAGGCACCCATTACCCAATCTATCTATCATAATGAGATATATTACAATTTTCTTACACATGCATTATTTTATTTTTTCTTAATAGTAAAATTATTACTTTAGAAGCATATTTTTTAAAATGCTATTAACAAGAAGGATACGAATCTTATGAGCAATCTATATGCTCTATAGTTCAATTTTTTTTTCAAGATGTTAGTCCCAGAATATAATTCAGAATATAATAACATCTTGGAAAAAAAATCATATCCTTTCATTCACACAAACAAACTAGAACCAATGGAGGAGAGATCAGGTTTCTAAAAGGAGATTAAAGCTTATGTTTTAAAGAAAGAAAACAATAAGGTTCAATTTATATACAAAATAGTTAAGAATATAAGTACAAAAGACAGTGACCAAGGTAAATAGAGAATTAAACATCTCTTGTTACATAAGCCTTCGAAGTATGTGTTGAGTGCTCATGACAATCTCAATCCGGACTTCAGGCTTCAGGAGCTCCCGCAACTGGAACAAATATATTTTTGAGTTAGTTGAAGCAGTGTACACATAAAAAACCCACAATATAAAGTGTATACACACTGGATGTGGCACACGCTTACAAAAAGCTATCTAACAAAGCACTTATACTGCCAATACTTGTTCACTATCAATGAATTTTAAAAATATATATAAAAAAAGCTAATATAATAATAAACATTTGGCAGCAGATTAACAATCAAAATTGCATAATACTTTAAAATATTGATATGTAAAATTATTAAATTAATTACTTTTTAAATACTGGTAATCCTAATGCAAATGTTAATTTTTTTTTTAATGTAATATTTT
>KZ807488.1:57356-94025 GCA_000696205.2 Oncopeltus fasciatus | reverse complement strand
GTAACAAAAATATATTTAGATTTTTAAAAAAATATTAAAACTTTTATAAAACCAGTTTTCAGAGAAAAACCATTATAAAATGAACTAAAGTTAAAATAGTCACTTACACTGAACTTGAGGGATTCATCAAAAGCAGTGACCAAGCTAGTGTCATAAACCATCATGCGGCTCTCAGCCAAAGCTTCTATGCAGCAGCGCATCCTAGCTATTGCTTCTCTTTCTTTCACATTCACTCGCTGGAACACAACACAACAAAGTAAGCAATACTAAATACAGATGAATGAATAAAATAAAAAATGGAATCTGTCACACAGGAGCTGTGAAAAATAATTGAATTCTTAAGAATTGTAATGGATGAATGTTTGTATTTAAACTATCGATGTCAAGTAATCCCTATACTTATAAAGATTGTAAATCTCATCAATAAACAAATCTGAGTTGAAGAAATGAGACAAATGCTGGGGAGCCACAAAGAACAGCCCAGAACATGGCATGTGTGGCATTATGATCAGTGAGACAATGCCATGCAAACCACCACACTATGCTCATAATCAATTGCCTCAAATGCCTAGACACAGTCTTAGGTAATTTTAGGTTTACTTGTTACATAAAAATTCAATAACATGGCACTGTATTTCTTTATCATAACACATTCTCCAACTTCAAATGGATACAGATATAATATAATTAACCATAGATTATGGAAACCTGTTTTTCTGCACTGAGATAGTTAGAAACTTTCATCATGTACATTGCAGACATTGTACATTGTGCAAAGAAACTAATTTGGTTTCAGTACCTGTTTTGAAACACCTCTGCTTCCAAAACAATTGAAATATTAATTGCTTTTTTTAAATGTTTTTATCCAACCTCCATTTCAACCACTTAGTTTTGTGGAGATAGGAGATATCTAAAGGTTAACATAGTATTCTTAGTATTAGTGGCTCATGGCAAGCTTTTATTGAAAAGTTTGAATAACAATTGAACCCTCAGTGCCAGGATTGCGAGACCCAAACAGATCCCTGGGCTACCCTACATGTCACTTTTATGGTAATAGTACATCATAATGTTTGGAATGAGATAAATGACTGTGTGGTGTATTAGTATGTGAATAGTTGAGGTTTGGTTATAAAGGAGTTTAGAAAAAAGTTTATTTTACAAGAATTTATTTTTAAAGCCGAAAAATTAATTAAGATATATGTCCTTATACCATATTACATTGCAAGCCAAAGCATTGACAAAAAAGAATAAATTCTTGTGAATTTTTTCATGAAAGCATTTTGTTAAATGCTTCCTAAACTAACTATTAATGTACTCATACATCTTAGTCTTAATCATTGTTGACAATTCTAAAATGTATGCTGCCTTAAAATGTATGATGTACAAAACTATATAGCACAGATTGAGAGCAAATACTTTCTTACCAAATCCAAATTTCTTGCAAATCCTCCAGCTCCTTCCTCTGAAGACTGAGGGGTTGGATAAACCCAAATATAACCATTAGTCCCAATGATCAAACTTATTCCACAAATAGCATGGAAATGTGTTTTAGACCTCTTAATTAATGGTGGAGGAACAGCAACCAAAACTCCCTGAGAAAGCTGTAAACATATAATACAAATATACATATAACATAAATATTTTTCAAAACAAGAAATTTCATTAAATTCAAAGATGCTAAAGTCCTGCCTAACATAAAAAGCATAAAAAGGGCAAGATAAATAAAGAAAATGATTTAAGAGGTTAAAAATTTAAAAAAAAAATTAAAAAAAAAAAAAATTAAAAAGAATTGATAAGGTTTGTGTGACCAATTAACATTCGGGCCAGAGCTACTTCTTCTCTCCTATTTCCATAGATCAAAGTGATCCACTCCTTAGTGGTATCCTTTATCTGAACCAGTTTATTTCCAGGTGGATCAGACTACCGAGCATTTTCCCAGTTTTGATACAACATGCTTTTTAACCAGTTTTTAATGTTGTTTAGATCAAGAGCTTTATAGGGGGGACAAACATACCAGCTGCTTCCTTACCTGCTTTGTCAGTTTTTTCATTGCCTGGAATACCTATATGTGAGAGGAGCAAAAGAAAGTTTACTAATTTACATTACAAGCTTAAAATATTAGTAAAATAAAATACTTTTAGCGTAGTTTAAAATTCTTAGGCATAACAATGAGTCTGTACACACTAAGACCTCTTTTTCAGAAGATGAAATTACATTATATAGGGCAGTGGATGATATTACTTGCATTTCTACTGTATAGATGAAGGCTAGTGAGCAGAGCTTATGTTTTATGATATTGCTATTCCAGATTATTGCTGCACCAACATTATCTTTGTATTTTGAGCTGTCAGTGTACATTACCAGCCCATATGTGTTTGGATTTATTATCTCTTCCACTTTGTACTTGAGTTAGATTTTTTAGGGTATCTTTCTTTATTTAAATAAGCTTATCAATATGTGGTGCTTTGTACATCTATGTTAGTTCATTAAAGTTGGTATACTGAAGATTAACCTCTGGGATTGAACTAATAATATATCTTTGTCTTATGCCTAATGGTGCCGGATGATGTGTTTTTTTACTGTAGTGTTCGAGGTTTTTCAGGGTGAAATAGATAGCTGTAAGCAGGATTTGAGGGTTTAAATATGACTTTAGTGAGGTAAGAGGAAAGCAGTTGTTTCCGAATGAAATGTAGTGGAACACTTACCTCTGCAAAAAGTATACTGCTCTTAACTGAGGCGTAAACATAACTGCCATAGTCCAGCTTTTTAAAATTTTGAGCATTCATTTGTTTAAGGAAGTCGTCCTTAAGGTGTTTGATGTGACTAGCCCACTTAAGCTTAAAATCAAATGTGATTCCCAGGAAGAGGACCTCTTTAGCAAATGAAATGTGCTGGTTATTTGAAAATAGTTCAGGAGTCATGCTTGGTCATTATTTTCTTGTAAATAATACACATTTAGTTTTGTTGGCTGAGAAATTATTTGTTCTACCCTAGGAATTCAGTTTGTTAAGTGTTCTGTAGAATTCTAGATACACAAAGAACGTTTTGAAATTTGAGAAAAATTTTCAGATCATCAACAAATAAAGATTTATGGACTGAAGGTGATATCTGGTCTGGAAATGGCAAATAAGGCACAACTTAGAACACTTCCTGGTGTAATCCCATTAAGTATTCAGCCGCTCGATAATTTGTTTCCTCTTTTCACATTTAATGATCTGTTTGTGAGGAAAGAATTAACAAAGTTAGGTAGTATTCTATGAAAACCCCACTTATGCAACTCATTAATGGCAAGACTTCTTTTTACTGTATCATAGGCTTTTTCAAAGTCGAAAAAGATGCTTATTGCCTTCTTTTCTTCCACAAAAGTATTCAGGGCTTCAGCTTCCAACTGAAGGTGATCCATTGTTGACTGTTTTTTTTTTCGAAAACTACACTGTACTTTTGAGAGAAGGTTAAATTTTTCACAAGCCCTTATTAAATATTCTTTTGGGCAGTTTGCAAAGGCAACTTTTGGAATTTCTTGAGGGCTCTATTTTTTTCTTTTATAATTTGACCGCACTCGTCATCGGACCAGAATGCATGATTATTAGATGGCCAGCTTTTTGTTTTGGAATCATTTCTCTGGCTGGCCGATTCAATATTTTGTTATTTTTTTACATGAAATCTACCATATTAGTTATGTCAGAAGGTAAGTCATCCTGGAATGGAATGAGCAATTCCGAGAATTGAATCCAATCAGCTTTATCAATGATCCACTTCGGTACTGTCTCTTGGGATACTAGAGATCTAGATGGCAGGAGGATTATGGGAAAGTGATCAATACCATGTTGATCCTCATAAGTTTCCCAGAAGAGATTAGCAATACTGGGCGAAGAATAGGTTACATCAATAGCTGAGGGAGAACTGTAGGTCGGGCTAATATATATATATACCATTACTAAGTATAGAGGTAATGGTTCTTTAGGAACATAGAGGGGAGAGGACTAGGAGAGGAAAGTGGACAGGCCCCCGGTATGGAGGAGAGCGAGGAAGGGGCTACCTGAAGTTTCATTATCTCAGAAGATAAAATAGCAATAGTCTCAGAGAAGCTAATGTTCAAGCCTGTTGTCAACAATCGGGAAGTTGTGTTTATAATTGTTTCAATATATGATTCAGAACATTCCTTGTTTCCTTTTGCAACACTAGCAAAAAATTGATAAGTGTCGGATTTTGTTCAAAATAGAGATATGTGGTAGCATTCTACAGTAATTTATTTTTGTAATGAATAGCCATTATTCTCTTCCATAAATCGAGGCCATCTCGTGTCAAAACTATAGTGTGGTTTGCTACAATTGACTTAATTTGACAATACTGATTTACAAGCAGTGCCAGTATGTCTTTGTTCTGAACAGACAGGTTCTGATTTACATTTTTCCAGTATATGCTCGAATTTCAAACAAGTTATACACCTTAGTTGATTAGGGATGTATAGCCTCATTTTTACTCTACAGAAACCTATTTTTACTGTCTTTGGTAATTAGGGGTGGCAAAAATAACAATGTACAGATGTTTTCATGTTCCTTTCAGCTTTTTTAAAAATAATTCGCTTTACAGAGGTGACTGCAGAAAAAAAATTTTAAATAGTATTTTTTGGATCAACCTTGACCAAACCCCAACAAAAAAATCTACTAATAATCTACGGTCAAAAACTCTCTATTTGAATATATATAAAGAGTTTAAGAGTGTAGTAGAAAGAAGCAAGTAATAAGAAGTTGTTATAAAGATATGTAAGAAAAGCAAGCCTAAGGAACTCAATAAAAGAACAAATTGTACAACATAATGCAAATACAATGCATAAAAATAAATTAAATTCTAACAATTCCAGAAGAGAGGAGGGAAAATACTGAGAACTGAGGGGAATGATTTTCAAAAGTATTCATCTATCTGATGAGTCTTCAGATGGCAGTGGTTAATCATAGGAGTGGCAAGACATGCATTTTGGGTGCAAGAGAAATAATTACAAATTATAAATAATATATCGACAGCTTCGATATTATATTTATAATATAATATATAAGAAGGATATTTCATTTCTTTTTCAGACATAACAATTTTCCTTGTAGCTAATATCTACATCCAAACATTTTTTTATTTTTTTTTTAAATAAATTACAGCATAATAATTAAAGCAACATACATAAAATATGGAAACATATGAAAGAATGTTCACGTAGGCTTCCACAGTCATCAGATGTATGTAAAGTTTTTTCCGGGTTGGACCGTGTAAAGATTTTGATGGTTGCCGAGCTTTCGCACATCCTGTGATGGCTTCTTCAGGGCTGAATAGAGAATGAGAGCTGTCTTCAAATCCAGGGGTATTTATACCCGGTGCTGTCCGGTCCTTGGGCGAAGCCTGTCTTCCGAACGAAGGAAGACAGGCTTCGCCTAAGGACCGGACAGCGCCGGGTATAAATACCCCTGGATTTGAAGACAGCTCTCATTCTCTATTCAGCCCTGAAGAAGCCATCACAGGATGTGCGAAAGCTCGGCAACCATCAAAATCTTTACACGGTCCAACCTGGAAAAAACTTTACATACATATGAAAAAGAAGCATATAAAAGAGATTGCTTTACCTTCCCATACTTGAGGTTACGAGTGTGCAGTGAGAGAGTACCCTCAGTGAAGACATTCTGGACTTCAGCACTGATAAGATCACCCTCAGACAAGTACTGTCTCATCATTCGCTCATCCTCTACAGATCTTCGTCTCTACAACAGTCAAAAATAATTCATATCAGTGTGAAAAAGAGGCCCTTTTTTTTTCCTGAATAACTAGTTACCCTTCCCCCTTCATAAATCGAAACAAAAATCTTAATTTCGTTAGTGTTGAGAAAGAGAGAAAGTACAGAGAAAGACTAAATTGAGTGTGCATGCATTGTATACTTCCTCTAAATTGAAAATTTGTAAACTTTCTGGTCATTATAAAATAATTATTTATTTTTAAGCCAATGTTGGCGAGGGCTGATTGGAGTTCATTTATATATATTCTTATAAAAAAAAATGTGACAATGAATAATATTTAAGAATATAACTCTGGATAGCCTTCTGTGCTTTTAGTGTTTCACCGAATTCCATTAAGCTAGCAAAATCAGTCATTTACAATCATTGTTACAAAAAAATTAATTACAATTCAACTGAGCAAGAGAAATTGGGCACTCTACCTTATGAACTACTCCTGTACTATCCCCTTTCTTTATGGGCTGTTTCATATTGGTTCAAAGATTATGTAGAGTACAGATATTTCAATATGCCACCCCTGTATTTTAATTTGAAAGAACTATATTAAATTTTCTACTAATCCTTGTAAGTTTGATATGTAACAAAAATGTATGATTTTTGTGCCATCTTCATACTTCTTTCTGTCCAATTAAACTATTAATAAATTTTTCTTGAATCACCATTTTCAATCTATAAATTTATCACAATCCCCTGTTTATCTTCCAAGAATCCCTATAATTGCATTGTGGGTGGCCAATATGAAAATAACTTAAAATGAAAAAAAAATTAACCTAATTAATTTATTTGGACTATTATTGAGCCTGAGGATAATACAGCAAATATTCTATGCATTAATCCAATGAACACATTAACTTTTTGACTCATAGAGTGTGATGACTTATAATTTATAGTACAATTCAATACAAAAGCTTTCTAGTAATATTTTATGATTAAACAAAAAATTGGCACTTATTTCTGTATTATTGCATGAAATTGTAGGCTGGCCCAAAGGAAAGAAATAAATGTTTCTAAAATTTTGGCAAAAGTTAGTTCAAATTATATGACCTATCATTGACCAAAAACCACAAAGGGCTGTATGTTGTGGAGAAGTCAGGGGGAAAAGCATAATGAGAGGATCAGACCCGTACAGGAAGGAGCCACTTGAAGGGGGTCACCTGCTTCTCAATGACACCACTCTACTAAAAGAGGAAAGCCTATTATCTAAGGAAATCCAAAAAGCCTAGAAAAATCTATAGTTTTTAAATCTATACAGTTCTAAAAGTGACACGCCAGCAACTCTCAAGTTAATATCACATTCTGTGTAAGATCACGCTCTAAGGAACTTTGGACTGGTCATGGCCCTTGCACAGCCAGTAGAAGTGCTATGTTGAGTCATAGCAACTAGTGAGTGGAGACAATTTTCCAAGTTGGCCTGATGCCTCTTTGTAAAATAGTCACTAATCATTCGTTTGTATATATCTGTTAATTAACTCTAAGTTTTATTTATTTCTTAGTTAGTAAGGGCAGAATATTTAATTATTATTTGTTATTAGTAGATATAATTATTTATTGCAATAAATTAACTTAAATTTATTTCTGTAATTAATTATTATTGATCCACAGCAGACAACAATACTGTTAAATAACATAATAAACAAAGCCTATAGATTCATAATGTTGCTTAGATCTAAACATTTCTAAAACCGTCTTATACACCAATTCTTAGTGATTTTCTGTACTTCATGTTTAAAAAAAAATTCTGCAAATATTCAAAAATTCTACACTCACTAAAAATAAGTTTAATAGATAATTTATATGATAGATGTATCATAGTACTAAACTTCAAGCAGGAATTTCTTAAAAAGAAGGAAAATTGAATAAGAAATGAAAGTCATAAGTACATTACCAATTCTCCACCAGGCAGATTTACTGAAGACAAGAGAAGGATGGCATCAAGACGAGTATTAGCATCAACTTTCCATCTCTTCTGCTGAATTTCCTTTATTCTTCCAACAACAACATCCCCTATCTCTCCCGTGTAACGGGACTTCAGCGGCCGCACCATGATCAGCTTGTTGACATGCGTCAAGATTCCAGCTACACTAGCTTTGATACGACCATTATCTTTATAAGTTCCATGGCCCCTGAATTACAAGTGATAAACAAAATACATCAAGAATTTATAAAACTAAAAAAAAATAAAATTAAAATTTTAAACTAGGTTTAATCATTAATTAAATGATATTAGGGCTCTTAAACACACACACAGATATATATATATAAATGACACCCCCTTACCCACACACCAAAATCTGCTATCTTAAAAACCCATACATTAAAAAACTAAGTAAAATATCCTGCTAACTATAGAAACCCTACTACCAAAAATCCCATATAAAAAGCTAGGCTGACAGCATTCATTACTGCATATATTCTGTTATAATTAAGTTTCAGGTTAAACTCCTCTGCTGAACATTAGATCTTGGTAAAGGAAAAATCTAGATCCAAATTGTATATCATTTAAATTATTATTCTGATTTGAGTATTCAGGTGCCATAGGCTGCATTAGAGTGGTCACACAAAATCAAGTCCAAATTTTAACTTGAAGACCACCTCCCCAAAAGAAGTTGATTAGATTTAAATATAACAGCAAAGTTTAGCAGGACTTAATAATTTAACTTGTGTCACATTGAGGTTTAAGTTTTTAAAATCTGCACTTTTTACCAAAAATCTTATTTCCTCTCTTAAATAATAGAAACTATTCATCCAAGAACTCTGATTTTTGTCTCATTTCAAAGGAAATTTTGTTTCCTTGAACTTTTGTTCCCATGATTTTATTTATTTTTTGAATTTTTTAATTTAGATTTAGAATTTAGAGGTATTTATTATTGAACAAGTCCGGCTGTAGTTCATATCCTCAGAAGTGACTTGAAAACTTTTTAAAAAACCCTTAAAACATTAGAAAATGCAATTAAATCTGCTTTTAAGATTTTGCTTTTTGTATTTTTCATTTCATACAATAAATAGTATTTAGTTTATACAGTTTTTAAAAGTAAATGGCACAAAACCCAAAGTGAAAATAATGAAATTAAGGGAAAAGAAGAGCAAGAAGGTGTAAAAATGATAACAAATAGTGTTCAAATGTATTTTATTAATTATATTACTATATTATTCATATAATTACACTACTATTATTTACAATTTTCATATTAACAAAGTAAAGGCTTAGATATAATGGCTTTTGAAGAGCCAGGAAAATTTTGTTTATATTCAGACATAGAAACTGTCAGTATTTTCGTCTTTCATCAAAGAAAGATTGAAGCCTTGAATTAACATTATACTCCTTTTAGGTTGCAATTTTATGAATGAACTATACACTGTATTTTTTCAGCACAAGAAATGCAAAGGGAGCCAGAAAAAAAATCTTACTACTTCAACCGGGAATATAGAAAGTAGGGTCTCCTACTTTTCAGGCAGGTATGCTGACCCCTACACCACCGAGGCAGATTAGATAATCTCTCCAACTCCCCGCAATTTACTCCAAGTCTAAACACCCAAGTAAGAAGAATATATCGTCTTATACTCGAAGGAGCTAACATTGTTAGCTATTTGTTAGACTCTTGTTTTTTCCAATACTTCTTTATTAAATTTAAACCGATTATTCTTGTAGAAAATTTAATGTGGGATTACATACCACAATTCATTTCATTATTTCATTCATATTGTTTTAGTTTTTTAAAATGTAGATTTTCACCAGCATAAATCAGAATCAGAATTTAAAAGTTTTATATCATTTCAAATCTCTTAAAGAAATCTACCAATAACAAAAAAATCTACTTTTTCATACAATAAATGATCAACTTGTTTGATTGAGGACAAATGGGTGTGCCCATTCAGCAATGAAAAATTGCTATTAGAAAATATGGTGGTGACATACACCAAAAGTTTTCTCAAAAAACAGCTCTAGCAAAACTCAGGTACCCTTAAGGCGCCCAGTATTTACTGTCATAGTATCAAAACACATTGCCTGGCTTTTACAAAGAGCTCTTCAGTGTTCAAGGATTGATAATACAGCTTTTGCCTGCGTGATCCTTATACTATTTTTAAGCTGAGGAACACCTATCAATTGTTCTTCAGCTCCACAACTAATCAAAATAGCTACCCTGTATACATTTTCTTTAAACAACATATCTGGAAGCAATTTCCCATCCCAGTACAAAACATCTCCTTCTAAATTAGAATTACTAAACCTATTTTTGATGAGGTTCCTTTTTTTTCATTGTTTTCTGAAGAGTCGTATTACAATTCTACTTAAAATTGACTTATGTAGATGATCTAAAACCTCTGTTGTAGCTGTTAATATTTCCTCTTTGTCGTAAATCCAATGCCTCTCTAACAATAAAGACTATTTTTCAATTATCATCTCTTGGGAACTTGTCAGTACCTTTTCTCCTTAATTTCTGATCCAGCTTCCTCTGTATGTATAAAATTAGACTATATCTTCTTGCAACGACTCCTCTTCTTGTGATCTACAAATAAATGCTTGGCACAGATTCAAGTTCTACATCTTCTTTGTCTTCTAAAAATATTTTTTAATTAATGTCAATTAATTGTCAAAATATCTACCTAAGTAGATATATCTACTGCTTATTTTTTTACACAAGAGGTAAATAACACGGACAAAAATTGTTTTTAAATTAATGAAAAACTCAAACTCTTCTAAAATTTTCCAATCTTGCCATCTAAGCTGCACGTCCTTTTCCTCTTTATTGTTCTTGTTTTATAAATTTTGTCAATGCCTCCTATACAGCCAGGACAATTTTTTTTTTTCTTTTAAGTAAAAAAATTGCTTAATTCTTCAGTGTTGTTTGTTAGAACATCCAGATAATCAATATTAAATAGGCCAAAAAGGGTTTATTTAAAAGCTTCGTTCTTCATAAGTAGTACTTGCATTTTGGCAATACCATTTTTTTTTTTTTTTTTTTGCAATTTTTACTACCCATAAAACAGGTTTTCTGACTTTACAACACAATCTTACTTTTCTGATTGTTATCTTTGATTTCTCTCAAAAAGAAGAACTTCCAGCGCTGTAAGTCTTGCAACTTCTATCCTATTCAACTTTTCTTGACGCATATTATAAAATAAATTGCATAATACTTAGCAATTAGATGCTAACTTACTGCCAGTAATTTGATGAGAAATGTTGAAAGAAATTATGTTCTTCTTTCTTCAACTCATACTCAATGATTATCTCATTAATTCATATGAGTAAAACTAAGCTAACTTCGCTGCTTGAAAACCTGCAAAGTAAATGCAAATGCAAATTACAATACGCATTTTAATGATTTGGTTTTTTAATGCAAATATATTTACATTTATAAAAAAAAAATGACCTGATCTGAAAAATGCTAAATACCATTAAATCTACTACCATTTTTTACACCTTACTTGGGAAGGAGAGAGGAATGAAGAAATGAAGAAGGATGAGAAAGAAAGAGGAAGAGAGAGACAGAGAGAGAGAGAGAGAGAGAGAGAGAGAGAGAGAGAGAGAGAGAGAGAGAGAGAGAGNCAATAATCGCTCTCTTGCATTATCTCTGGAAGAGGGTGGGAGGGAGAGAGAGAGAACGAGAGAGAGATAGACAGAGAGAGAGAGAGAGAGAGAGAGAGAGAGAGAGAGAGAGAGAGAGAGAGAGATACAGTGAGAGTGAGAGAGAGAGAGAAAGAGAGGAAGGGTGAGAGGGGGGAGAAGAGGAAGAGAGAGAAATTCTTCACTTCTAAATATTCTCACAGCATTCCTAAATAGCAAATTAAATCAATAAAATGTCTACTTATCTTAAGACTTCAGTTATCCTATTCTTCTATGCTTCCCCACAGTTACTATACCCATCCAACTAAAGATATTTCCAATAGTATTTAAGTAGCAAGATTTAAGCGAGCATAGTCTCCACACATAAAGTTTTAAATAAGATATTTAACTAAATTTATTTTCACTATTTTTAAATTAAATGTTGAAACACACTTTCTGGCTATCAGTGAAGTCTCCCCACCCCCTCATCTAATTACCAAAACTTTATCATCGCTTAAAAAGAAATATGGAATTTAATGGTGCTAGGCCCCAGATGTAGCCATTTTTGTGGCTAAGGTAATCAACTAACAAGCTTAACAATTAATAACATACAAACTACTTATTCTATCAAATGAATCAAAATGACACATTTCAGTATTGCCATGAGAATTTTAGTAGAAAACTTATTGAAATATTGAAACGAGCATGGATTTGAGATGGTTACCATATCTCCCTCTAACCTCATTCACAGGTGTTGATTGTTATCACTTTGAGTACAATCTGTTACACAATGTTATCTTTAATCAAAAATTTTGCCTACCATATTTATAAGATGAAACAAAAACAAAGCAAAACCAATCAAATGGCATACAACATTGAATATTAGTCTTAAATAAAATAAATAAAATTTTAACCTCAGTTCTTACACAATTTGTTTAACAAAACCAAACAATTAATTAAGCAAAGAAATAACTTTTAAGATGTTTTGAAACCAATCAAGAGATGTTCTAAAAAAAAGGAGGTAACATTTGGGATATAATATAATTCAAGAGCAAGTTAAATATAAGATTTATATCATAAAAAGTGACTGATAGATAAGTTCTATAAGCATATTTGCATTATGATGCATGAAAGATTAATGAAATAATTATATTTGTAGATTGAACTAGATGAAGAGAAATATATGGCATGGTTCAGCTGGCAATATTTGTTGCTTCTGTTATTTAACTCAATTTATGTATATGTATATTTTTTTAATGTATAATTTACATAAAGGACAAACTGAAATATTTAAATATATTATATTCAATAATGTAATATATTCATAAAAGTCGATATTTGTCAAGGGTCAACTCTGTAATTTTTCTCGAGCCAGCGAGATTCTTGTCACATACTCTAATGGGCTTATTGCCTAGCATCCAACTTTGTGACTAAACAAAATTAATGACAGCCTCTCTTCATTATTTTCCTATCACTTATTCAGTTATTATATAATATGTTGGATAATATATATAGTGACATTAGATAAGAAGCAAGGTGATAAGATCTCTAATAGACATTACTTATCTGAACAGGAACAAATTTTGTGGAGTCACAGCAAAATCTATTATTACAAAAGAAAACTGTTAAAAATTTACAATCAGGAGGATTTTTGAAATGATTTGGGGTAGATCTAACTCAATTACAACTTGAGGAACACCAGCAAATTCTCGAGGTCATTTACTAATAGGTAGATAATATGGAACAAAACTAAACCAGGACTAAATACATGAAACTAAGCAAACTAAAAATATCGCAAATTTCAATAAAGGAACAGTTCCCAGTATCAGTGATAGAAGTAAACATGAAAGAATAGAAAATTAGGAGAGAGATAGAGGCCATAATAAATCCTTTCCACCTTCAACATTTCGAATAATTAGATAGAATACTTAATTTTAAAAATAAATTTTCACTTCAGTTAACAGAGAGACACAATATACACTGTCCAGATAGAATCTCCAAATCAACTGAAACTTAAATGTTTGTTCTATATATGAATTTCATAATTTTAACATTTTAAATTTATTTCGATATAATTTTGTTAGTCCTAAATTAATACCTTTTTATTTCGACAGCATTTTCAGCTTCCTTTATGTAAAATTCTTATAAATTGTAAGAGCAAATATGTAAATCATAAAACAAACTTATACTGAAATATTCGAACAAAATAATTTAAAGTTAGCTTACATGAGAAGCCCTGCATCATCTCCAATATCTTGGCCAGGGGTGTACATCCCGGGGTGTTCGCAAGGAGTTAGGGAGCTTATCCTGTCTTTCGCTAACCTAAAGCTAATAATAGATACATTTTTATCTCCCACATCATTTTCTGCTCCTTCCATAATAATTATACCCTACAAGTAAACAAACAAAAACAGAACAGAAAGATAACACGTGCAAAACATTCAAATTTGTTTACATGAGAGGTTATATCACTGTTAATTTACAATTTTGGCTCAGTTGTATAATACACAAGTTCAGAAATAAAATAATATATTTTGTTTAATTATTTCATTTTAAATGTTATTATCTATATAGTTTGTTCTTATATAAGTAATGTATCTTTCACATTTCAGGGAATATTATTCACTTTTCTAAGTCAATGAACTCGGTGCTTCTATCTCTGAGTTTTTCGAGTCATATAAAAAAAAATTGTTTACTTAAATACAGGATAGCAATTGTTAATAAATAAGTCACGTGCTGTTTATAAACTGGTGGACACGTTTCTCCTTCCACAGGTGATTGTAATACTTCTGATTGCAATCTAGATGGCTCAAAACATAAATGGACGGGTCCAACGCGACAGTGGCAATTAGTTCGAACTTTTGAGGGGACAAGATCTCACTTTCACGTCAGTTGGACCTCTGCTATGACTTCTGTTCCGAATGAATACCTCTCTAGAGCTGAGGATGTCGCTGAAGAAGTGTGTATTTCTCTTTGATTATACTTCCCACTTGTTACGGAGTACATTTAATACTTTTTTCAAAGGAAAAAGAATGATTTTTGCTTCGTCATTTTCACTCCACATAATCTAAACGACGTTTTATTAATTCACTGTTAAATTTTGGGCAGTTCTAAAGATGCATAGCATGTTTAAAATTCTCTTTTATCTATTTCAACAATTTATTTTTTAGCATTATCCATCTGTGATTTAACAGTCTGTCAATATTGTTTGTTTTTTTCATTTTAGGTCTACAAAAGAACAAAAGGAGTCTTACCGACCGTGGCCCGAATGTGTTTGATCTCTACATTCCTTGAAGATGGAATTAGAATGTGGGTACAGTGGTCAGAACAGAGGGAGTACATGGATATGTCATGGGGATGTGGCAAGTTCTTGGCCACAATGTTTGTTTTAGTGAATTTAATTGGACAGCTGGGTGGGTGTGTTATGGTTTTAATTCAAAAACAAGTGACTATTGCCTGCGGAGTCCTTTTCTTCATCGTAGTTTTGCAGGTATTTTAGAGCTAAAATGTCTTGTACTTCTTGTCTCCTTACTTTTGTTAAAATTTAACTATCCTTAATCGTTCCAGACATTTGCCTACAGTATTCTGTGGGATTTTCAATTTCTCTTACGTAACCTAGCACTGATAGGTGCACTGCTATTTGTTCTTGCTGACAACCGAAAAGAAGCTCGAAGTTTGTTTGCTGGAGTTCCCACTTTAGGTAAGATATCCTAGTGTAATAATATGATATATCTTTATTTGAATGATATATTTCTTAATATATCTTCAATTTATATATATATTTAACTTTTTGATGAAAAACCTCCAAATTCTTGATTATTTTGTGTGTACTTTGCTTCCTTTCAACCAATTATGTATGGCTAGATGGTTATCCAGTGCACTATTCTTGACACCTTGTGACTCTTATTAGAAAATTATTTGTAATAAGCAGCCTTTTTAAAATGGGCTTAAAAGAGTTATGGTGATACATCTGTCAGTCCCCTATTCTGTCCTTTGTGAAAGTACAATTAAGATTCTCTTATAATTAAGATTCATATCATCAAGATTCACACACTTTTCTTTTCTTTTCTTTTTTTAACCGTTCTGTTCACATTCATACTTCACTCTTATTCTGAGATTGATTTAGACTATTAAGTCACAAAAAAATAATTTGTTACTTTTTTTATTGACACAAGAAACAGGGACCTGTTAAGAAATGGCGAACTAATGAGCTATTCTGCAATACATTTGTTTTATTTTAGTTTATGTTCTTGATAGAAAACAAACTATTTTTATTGTCCTTGACCAAAAAAATTAAAGTCATAACCCTCTTTCAAAATTTCAAGATGCATAGAATCCAAAATTGATGTAAAAAAAAAACCTGCTCACCTTATATCATGCATAACACTTGGAATGATGTTTAAAATTAGGATTTAGATTCTGTCTGGTACTAGTCCTAAATTAGTTGTTTTGTGGTATTTGAAAAGGAATTGGTAAAACTGGGAGCTTACTCAAAACAGTAAAATGGACTTTATTATAATATTTCTCTCTACAATGGTTTCAAATATCCATTACCTGGCTCTTTAAAACCCTCAATGATAGTGAACTGTGTTTAGAATTCAGTATCTTACATCTAGGTTTCCTCCCACAAGCTTTCGTTATTCTCTCTCTCATTGGCTGAAACAAGGAGAAATAAATCTCTCCTTCTTCAAGCAGTAAACCTGCTAAGATTTCCCTTCACTGCTCCTCAATGGGGCAAGTTGCTCAGTTTAGTGGGTCATTAATAAGTAGAGTATAATAATTCCATTTCCAACTGTGGCATGCCATATGTTATATGGATTGTAGGTATACCAGTTGTGGCAGCTGTCTACATTTATGTAATTTATCATTCAAAAAATAACCTATAATCAACTAAAGTGGACAAGACCAAATGCACAATTCTTGTTTTATCTGTTTATGATTGATGTAGGGAAATGTCCTAGATTTATTCAGCGATTTATGAATTTTTCCTTTAGAGTTACTGTATTACTTAACTAACTGCCAGTTGATTATGATAAGATTCCTAACATATGCTTTGTCTTGCTGCTTTTTACTTTTGAAATAAGAAGGTTCCTTGTTTTATATTGTTCCTATATGCAATATTGTTTAATATGATGAATAGTTCTTGTAGTCTGGAAAACTTTAATTGTAAACATTAGCAGCTCTCTTGATTTTTCTGCAAAACTCACCCCAAACATCTAATATCTCACTACTTTTGTTTTCATACTTGATGCAGTCATCCATTTGGACAAAATGATTGGATCAAAGTTTCTCATTACATTTAGAATCTTATCAGTTCTGAGTTTCTATTGCAATAGCTGAATTTTAATTGCATGTATTCAAAATTATAGCTGAGAGGTCAAGAAAACTTATTTACATGACATTATTGACTACTTAAAGATAGCTTATTGTTATTAACTCAAGTGTCTAATGCAGATGACTTAAATATCTTAACCTCTCTCCTAAGAGTGCTCTGTGTGTGACCGCATTCGACCTGCCTAGCTGCAAAACTGGTTGCAATAAAGTTTAAAAAAGCAGGAAGACTACATCTTCTACAACTAAACAGCCAAGCAGTTATACTTTCAGACTAGGGGTTATTGTAAATATAAATGTAATTTAAATAAGTATTTTATTGCATTCTATATTTTGACCTCATATTTTTATCTTTTATTTATCTCCTTTGTAGTTATCGTTGTTTTTCTTCTTTTTGGGGATGGGGTATTTTAAAAGTCTCTATAGGTGATTATGTGTTTAGTAGATTATTTACTATAAAAAAAAAATAACTTCAAGAAGAAATAAAAACCATAAATTGTATACAAGAATAGAACTTTATTAGTTTTGTTGGTTAAAGGTTGTACTAGTGCCTCTCAAGTGCATGACTTGATATGAGCTTATCCAGCTGCTTATAAGGGGTCAAATTATGTTAAAATTTTGAAATGTTATAACTGTTAGCTGATTATGTTTTGACCTGTGGTTTCACTAAGTTGAACACACTTCCACTAAGACACTTATGTTGAAATTCCCAGTTTTGTTGGAACTTCATCATTTATGCATCGAATAGATGGTTTTCTAGTTATCATATTTCCCTTAATGTTATCAAATGTGATTCAGTTCTATTTCAAGTGAGAAATATTTTCTTTGGCTCAACAAAATTCAGCAGCTTATCTTGAGATGTGTGTGTGTGTGTGTGTATGTTAATATATTGTTTAGTTCATTTTTTTTTAAATCTTACATGTGATTTCAAAATTTATCATCCTGCTTTCAAAAAGATCGTTCATAATTTATTTGATGAAATTATTGCTTACTAATAAGTTTGTTTAATAATAAATGAGACTTGGTTGTGGGAATTTAGAGGAAAATCTAATTGAAAAATGTTAATATTAGTGTTATGTTAAAAGATTATAGAACATAATACTTGCAGAATGATTTTTTAAGTATTTTCTTCAATAATTTTTAATGAAAAACATTTGAAGGAGTTATTGATAAATGCATTTTGTGTCATCCATCCCCCCCCCCCCCAGTTGGGTTTGAAGCTACCCTGTTATTCTCATTGCTTTTTCTGGCTTAAAGGAATCTTATCTATTTAAAATGTATTCTTATAAGAAATATAATTAATCTTATCTTTAATAAAACATTGAAAAAATGCTTAGTTTACGAAATACAAAGTTTGTCACTCTACAGATCTTTGGCCTCCTTCCCCCACCCATGGTGGGCAAAGGCTTTCCCTTTTTTTTTTTTTTTTTTTTTTTTTAATTATTATTATTAGTTATCTTATGGAGAGAGAAGCAATGAAAAACTCAGCCATAATCAATAAACAGATTTCATAATCAAAGAGGATAGAAATAATTAATTTTCAACCAGATATTTGTATTATTGTATCTTTGATATGAAATACAATTAATTCTTAAAGTATAGCACATTGTTATGTTACATCTGCTAGCCAGTTGGCTTGGTCCCAACTTTTTTAAGATGTAGAATGAGAGTTAACAAGCTTATAGAATGTTCTAGAGATATTAAATAGGTTTAAAACATTTAAAGTCCTTTAAAATTTTCAATTTGATCAAATGGTCATGTGTTTGAACTCCCCTTTTATTTGGTCAAGTTTGGCTGAAATAAATACTATTCAATGATTATAATATTTAAAAATAAAAATAATTCTCTTAGCTTCAATTAGATGGAAAAGCACATTATAGTTTAACTAAAAAAAACGAAGAATAACATTTGAATCTGTAACTCAGGTAATTCTTTTGAAGTATCTTAAGTAGACATCTCTTGAAGCACAAGTATATTGTTCTCAAGTTTGACTTTAACCCTTGCAACTTACATTTTCCTAGTTGACCTTGCAAAATTTCTAATGGGTTATTTCCACCATATAATATTGTTGGAAATACATACATTTAATATATAATCAAACATAATACTTAAAGAAATCCGTCATCATTGACTGCCTTCCGGGTCCTAATAGCAAATGCTTTCAGCAGGAGTAATCCTTAGGCCGGACATAGACTTGCACTGTCCGAACAAGACATTTTTGGTCTCGTCATCCCCCCCCCCCACCCCGTAATGATTATGTTAATCCAGTCAGTGGATTTTTATCCATTAGGTTTCTTCTCCCTTGGTTTATATTATTCCAAAGCTTACCCATTCACAATTCCATTTCATATCTATATTATGCTGATTTGATTTTCTCAAGTACAATAAGTGGCACTCAAAATTCTATGAAAAAATAGTGAGAAAAATATTCTGCTTGTTATCAACGTAAAATAGTTTTGCCCAGGAAAATGGTCAAAAGAAATTGTGTTATGATTCTCAAATGATGTGTTTTTGTTTTGCACTTATTTTTTTTTCAAAGTGGTACTATATTTTTCCTAATTATAAATAAATAAAGAGAAGGTATTTTTGGCATTCATGTCATGCAGTCACAACTTCCAATATTTTTTAGAAATGATTAAAATGGAAGAATTTTTGGTTTTCAGAATAAAATTTGAAAGGGACAAAAAGTATAATCTATTGTTTTGATGGCATGATGTTTTTCAAGTTCTTGTACGTCTCTTCAGGGGCTTAAACTTAAGTACACTTTTAAGATATAACTATCTGGTATGAAAGATGCTGCAAAATTTCAAACCTTGACACAGCTTTCATAGTGAGTGAATGATTCATATCTGTAAAAAAAAAGTGCACATAAGTTTGGGGTCCTTAATAGGCGTCAAAAAAAATCTAAACAAGTTAAGCATTAATAATGTTTTAATTATTATTTTTTACATTTCATTGTCCACCAAGAATTTTTTTTATAGGTCCCTTTTAGAAAAATTGAAATTGCACTGAAAGCAAAAAAAAAACATCAGATCATACCTAATGTAATAATGGCTGATCAACAGTCCTTTTTTTTCATATTTCTTTTTAATAAATTGGGCTTAATTGTTTTTGAAAAGCACATCTATATCATAGCCTCTTGACCACTCTAACCTTTGTTTGGCACAGAGCGCCTTCTGTAGTATTCAAATGCTTAGATGGTGAAAACTGTCTCTTCTGAAAGAAACTAAGCCAAGTAAATAGATTGTAGTGTAAAGGAGATTTGGAATATTCATCACCCAATTGATGACTCCTAACACAAAAATAATATTAGTTTTCAATGGAATGAACTAAGTAAAATTAACCTCTAGCTGATTAAGTTTTAAAATCTTCTTGCATACTATCAGATCTGATACTTATTTTGAATTTTTCAGATGATAACAATCCCAAGAATTATCTACAGCTGGCTGGTAGGATCCTTCTTGCATTTATGTTTATCACACTTGTCAGGATAGAATTCTCATTTTTTCAAGTAAGAAAGTATTTATAATTTTATAACTTCATAGGTATTTATTTTATTCTGAAAAAAAAAAATTAATCTATGTTAGCATCAGAAACATAATTCCCAAGACTTTCCCTTTCCACACATTCCCATGAAACATAAATATATAAATAAGCGTAGCTGTCTGGTATCAACTCATTTACTGGCAGCTAACAGAAAGGCGTTAACAATAGAGTAGCTCCTTCTTATCTTCATACGGTATGAAAATCATGAAGCTCCATGTGATGGAAATGAGTTATGAATAATGAAATTTTGACTTCCCATACTGAGTTAGGAAAAGTAACATTCAGTGATAATTGAGGTAACAGAAAGAAATTTTCTGCCAAATCAGAACCATAATTCTGAGTAATGACTTCAGTGTTCAGTAGATCTGTTTTTTCATTGCTAGGGATCTCAGAAAAGTGTCTAGTACACACCTTAGTTTATTTTTATACAAAAATTTTGAGTATTCAATATTATGTTAGAATATTATAGTTAAGTACAAGAAATGCATTGAAATAGAATAAAAAAATCTTACTACCTCAGCCCGGTCTCCTGCTGGGGTAGCAGGAGACCCGAGTTCGAGTCCCGGCTAAAGTAGTAAGATTTTTTTATTGTATTCCCATGCATTTATTATATAAAATTAACATGGGATTAAATACCATGATTAAAATCAGTATTTAAAAAAAGAAATATAGAAAAAAATTAAAAACGAGAACCTAACAAATTGCCGACAATGTTAGCTCCTTTGAGCATAAGACGATATATTCGTCTTACTTGGGAGTTTAGACTCGGAGTAAATGGGGGGGGGGTAGAAGAAATTATCTGGCTAGTCTTGGTGGTGTAATGGCTAGCATAACTGCCTGGAAAGCAGTAGACATGAGTTTAAGTCCCGGCTGAGGTAGTAAGATTTTTTTTAAATTCTATTTTCATGTATTTCTTGTATAAAATTACCACAACTAAAATCAGAATTTAAAAAACTATAGTTTAGTATTATATTTTTTTATTTATATATCTTATTATCATTCTGCATTTATTTTTATGAGAAACAATTGATGCAAACTTAGTTATTAAATGTTTGAACTTTATTTGTATGAATAAATAAGTACTACAAAGAAAAAGCAGCTTCTGTATTTCATATTGTGAATAAATCACTAAGCTGAAACCATAACTAAAGCCATTCAAAGGAATGTGATAGTATTAGCAAATAGCCTAGCTATTGCTCTCATTCCTGTTATATCTATCTTTTTCCTACTCATAGCTAGTTCTAGGCTTTGTTGTTAAGTAAAGTATTACTCTTTACTCTATGCTTTCAGATTGTTCAAGATGTTCTTGGGACAGTTTTAATAATCCTTGTGACAATAGGATATAAAACCAAATTATGTGCATTTATTCTTGTGATAGTCTTGACTATCCTCAACCTTTACCATAATGCCTGGTGGCAGATTCCAGAGTACAAACCTCTCAGAGACTTCCTTAAGTATGACTTCTTCCAGGTAAGTTCTCTTCTCAAATTTTCTACGTATCAGATTATGATTATTTTTACTTAATAACTAAACAAACAAAAAATAAATTAAAAAAATATTTAAGATTAGTTCTCAATAAGATTGCAGAAAATTGTATCAATCAAAAATAATTAAAAGCTCATATACTTAAAAAAAAAATTACTAAAACAAATTATGAATTAAATGTCTTTTAAAACAAGTTGTATCTTGAAAGGAATTCAAATATTTGAAATATACTTCTCTCCAAAATTATTCATTAAGTCTAAAGATGTATTTTAAAATATTTGATAATAAATATACAAATTAAGAACTTAAATTAAGAGAGAAAATATATGTGAGTACAAAAAGAGAGTTTGTTGACCGTAGATATTATTCTAAGATGATTTTAGTTGGGGTTCGGTCGAGGTAGATCCAAAAAACCACAAATAAAAATTGTATTTTTTTAATGAAGGANAATGAAGCTCTTACTGCACTCTATTCAGCAACAAAAATTATTAAAATTTTAAATTAATTATATATAAAATACTATTTCTAATAATTCTCTATTTGTATTTATAAAAATTAATTATTGAATTTTAAATTGTTTGTAATTTGAAATTTTTAAAATATTACAAAACTAATATTCGGTCTCTAATTTCATTCTTTAAGATGGTTTTTTCATGCTATAGATCATGAATACTTATGACGTTTGAACAAAATTCATATAAATTGGAAACATTATACTATTCTTATAAATGTGATTATATATTTTGTATAGTTCAGGTAAGTAGGTATAAAATATTGTTTTAACATATCTTAATGTTTTATTAGTGCCATCATTAATGGTATTCATTGGTTTTGCTATCTGCTCGATAACTTATCAATGATTTCTTTTATATTATATATGAAGTTCATAATTAATAAAGAGTTAAAGCTGTCTTTGAAAATATTTACTTCACAAATCACTAATCTCATCATCTCAAATCATATCACTTACATTCTCTTCACTAAGTCTTCTATAATCATTCCTTAATTCTACATAATTCCAAGCCCAAGTTTTCAACATAATTAACTCTCAAATATGTAATATTTTTATGAACTCCTCTTAAGAATTTTAGATTTCATTCATAATTAAACTCATATTAACATAACATTACTAGAATAAAGAAAAATTGTAATGAAAGGTTGCAATGTCACTTCAACTAACTACTAACCATTCTTGTTTTTATATTTATAAAAAGGATCATAATATGTGTTTAATATACTCATAGGTAGGATCAGGGAAAATTTTGAAGTTACAATAACAAGAACCTCAGTTCTCCAATATATACCTAGAGGTAGTTATAAAACTATCTCTGAGAGGTATTAATATGCAGGGTGTTGATGTTACTCACATTTCAAGGGGTATATTATAATTCATACTCCTAATTATAAGGCACAAAACTTTTAAGACACCACTCCCATCCATAAATAACTTAAAAACAAAGTTTATTGTGTAAGATGTCAACCGGTTGACTTTCTCATATGTATTAGTAAGAATAAGTAATGTTTCTTGTCCTTTATGAACTTATGCTTGTTACAGACACTGTCAGTGATTGGTGGTTTGCTCATGATTGTAATCCTCGGCCCTGGTGGAGTCTCCATGGATGAACACAAGAAGAAATGGTAACTCTTCTTCCTTCGTTGTGCCTGATCTAAGCAGCATAAAGTTTAAACATAAATTATATCCCAGTAGTTCCATCTCGGAATGTTTTATCTTTCTAAGGTAAATTTGAACTGCCTTTAAATAACTGTCTAGTTATCATTAAGATTACTATTTTTTAATATGTTAATATTTAACAAGGTGTCCCTCATTTTTACCTTCAATGATTTTGTTCGCCTAATTCAAATCATTGAAATTATTTAAACATTCTTGTTTTTTTATGAGTAACTTTATTATTTTTATAACATTTTGAATTAAGACTTCTTCTATTCAATAATATTTGTACTGTCACAGGGGAAACTTTCTTATAGGATGTCACATAATGGTTCACCTCACCTAATCAAAGGGTATTTTTGGTGGTTAGCCCATTCTACAATGATAAGTGTATCCTAGGAAACTTGTGTCCAAGTTTTATACGATTTTTATGTCTGCTGTATAATACTTAATTTTGAAAAGGAAAATTGTGCTGAATTAGAGATATACTGAAGGTGTCGGAACACTTAATTTACTGCTAATAAAAATATCCTATTAGATAAAAATTGTTATATTCCATAGTTCACTGAAGTTTTTTGGTTCATTTATTGGTTATAATTTTATGTTTAATTTATGAATAAAAATTGTGGATACCTTGTTAAAAAAAAAATTAAACTCAACTAAGGTTAATGTTATTTTACCCATTTTAAAGCTGCAATATGGTTATTGACATCTACTGTGTTATTATTTTAGTTAGATGTGTGATTTATAATGGTGCATTTTTGCTTCCCTATAATTAAATATTTGTAAACATTGGAAGCTAAGTTACAAAGAATAGGAAAGTTTTGTAATATTTACGCACTTTTCAAAGATATCAGGAACAATGTTTTTATTAAGTCCATCTTAGTACTGTCTTCCCTTCCCCTCTTTTCAAACAATCCACTGTCCTATTTAATTTTCCTCATATAATTGAGAAATTGTTGCTGTAAATAAATATAAGCATTTAATAATTAAAACACTGCCAGTTGAAAAACCACCTTTTGCCAAAGAACCATTAAACTGAATCTATTCTAAAATTTAAGGCTATTCTTTGTAACCTAGCTTTCTCATGTTGATTTTAGTTGAGACTGAGTTTGTAAAATTTGAAGAAAAAAAAATATGAGGGTTAGTTGCCATTTTGTCTTGTCAGATGTAAATATTTAAATATTCATGTAAGTTTGGAATGTGAGAATTAAGTGATTGCCTTCATTTCTTTTAATCAAATTGTATAATGCATAAAGTTCTATAAATTAAATGTAAGCTAATAAAATCTGAATTAATTTTTAAATTATAGTTATTTTATTTCTACATGTACTCACACATACCTAGATATTTGGTTCTTATATTAAATAAGCTTTATTTATTTTTCCAATTTTATACACTTTTTAATTTGTTATTACTGTATGATACTAAATGAATCTTAGTGACACCATTGTGGAGTCTATATTGTATTATATTTTTAAATCAAATAATTTTATCTCGTTACAGAAACATTTTAGTTAAGTTTTTGACCTTAAAGATGCTTGCAATATGTTTTGCTGTTTTTTTTTGTTTTTTTTTCTTTAATCTGATCTCCTGAGAGTTAACTATGACTTCCTCTATCTTGTAACTATGTCTTAGAGTATAAAAGCTTCTATTTTGGAGGTCTGGCTCTAGCTTACTTCTAAGGGGGTCAATGAAATATTCAGACTTTGATTTTAACTATTTAAAAAAAAGTGTTTAATCTTCCATCACACTCCTTTTTGCTTTTACAGTTTCGGGTTTTTCTGTTGAGTAAAACTGGCACATTTATAAGGATACTCTTTTCCAGATAGACCACACAAGTTGTCTCATTCTACTTATTTGCACATATTAATTTCAAATCATGATTCAGTATACACAATATGAAAACTTTTTCCCTCTGAAGGATTATTCCGTATACAAGGATTTTATTCAAGCTTAATATTATTATAATCTTATTGAAATGATCATCTGATAGGTGATCTAGAATTTGGTATAAAATTATATCTAACACCAGAGCAATGAGAGATTATCTAACAAAATATACTACATTAAGAGGGATTCACTTCTCCTCTGTATATGGAAGTGGTTAGAGAAGTTTAACTTTAAATAATAATAATAGTTAATCAAATTTGATTTATTAGTAAAAATGTTACAAAATTACCTCAATAACAACAAGTGAAGGAGGTGAATACTCAAAAGCCTGTAAAAGTAGGCAATTATTACATCACAGAGTCATGGTTATCTGTTTCTGTATTGCAGGGTAGAGTTCAGCAACATGACACTCATTACCCAGCGATTTTTTTTTCTTTTTTAAATAACGGTAATAATCTTTATTACAAAAATTATTCAATATTATAGTAATAAAGCAATAATCCATCTTTCATCTGTCTTCTAAAATATTTTTAATTTCTTTATAAATAGTTCTGTATTTTTCTTATCGACAAATATTTTTGCTTGAAGCTTTCCTTCAGGACGAAAAATGATCCCCTAATATGAAGAGTATTTCAAGAGAGGGATTAAAGCGTTATTGTAATATTCATTGGAAAACTAGTTATTGAGAAAATTATAGATGCATCCATACCAGTTTGCTCTATTCCCATTTACAGGTCATTTTTCTAAACAATTTGAAAGAATGAAATTAAAATATTTAAAAAAAAAAAAAAAAAAAATCAAGCACTTTTAAAATCTGTGATATAGGTTGTCAGAGGTTGAGTTCCTTATTATATCAGCACAATACTATGTGCTCAACCACCTGTTTAGTCCTCTTCAAGAGTTAAACTCATTTATATTCTAACATTAAAAATGCATAGCTAGATTAAATTATTCAGAGGTTAAAATTACTGATGGAATTTCTTTGTTATTTATGCTATAAATGAAAATATTATTTTTGTTTTGGTAATAACATTTTATTTTATTTTTATATGGTAATTGTATATATGTGTATATTTATTGTAAATGATTTCATGTACTCTTGTATTTGTAATGTCTTTATCAGGTCTCATAAATTGACAGGCTAAAATTTATTTTCTCAATAAAAATTGAAGGGTTACCACTGTTGTTACAAAATTTATTAGCCCTTTTAATTCCTTTTTACTTTGGAGCAGTTCCTATCAGAAAAGAAATTGTTTAAACAAACATAAAACTGTTAATATACTGGAAATTTGATAAATGCCAATTTCTAGATTAGAGGATGATTTATAGAGTAGAAAAATATGAGAATCCTGATTCTTAAGATTCATTCGATTCACTTAAAATGTTTAAAAAAATTTCTTATGTCTGGAGAAAAGGAAAATTTGTATTCACTGCTTACTCTTTTAGCTACAAAAAATAAACATGATCAATGAATGATTTCCAGTTTCCTTTTTTTTTAGTTTTACAGCTATGCAATTCATTGAATAAATTTGAAAAATATATCTAGTTATAATAAATTATTAAATATTTATATGGATTCCACATGGAATTCCACATGCATACCTCTTTGTTTGTAATTCCTTACACCATATCCCCATGCTTCCCTAGACCCATTTTGTTTTGTCTCTTGCTAGGGAAGGTTTTTATGGTTGCTACCTAGAATTTGTTCATTCAAATTCTCATGTGGTCATGCTTCATCCCATCTTTTTCATGATTTTCTTTTTATGTTATTATACTCTGCCAACAGAGTTTGGGAAGGAAATTTTCTCTGTTTTTCCAGTTCATTTTACCCATTTCTGCTACCATATTCTCACATCTTGCATTCAACGGGTGATGAATCTGTTATAAGTATATCTAAATCACTGTCTCATTTCATTGGCAGTATTTTTATCTCTTATCTTTCTCTAAATTACACTATCAGTTTTTTCAGTGTCCTTCAGATTAACTTATTTATCTCATCTTAACAGTTACCCCTTATCTACCAGTTGTGATTTTACTTTTTAATTATAATTGTAACATTTCAATTTATTGTTTTTCTAATCTTGACTCTTGACACTTTTATCTGTAGTATCTGTAATTCTTTATTCATTATTTATTGTACTAAAATTAACTTTCAACATATTGAACTACCTTATTACTTGTTCTTACAATAAATTATCAAAGATTGAAGGTGAAATTCTAACCTTGTACTCCAGTAGTGCCAGCTTTTTTTTAACCATAGAATTTTATATCTGATCCAATATGTTAAATAGTTGTCATTATTTTTGACCAGGATGTTTTACGCAAAAACTTTACCAAAGATGAATTTAAACGTAAATACTCGATAGTAAATAATCCTTAGCATGAAATTAGTAAGCAAATAGCTTTAAGTAAATCTACTCATAATATATCAATATTTAAATAATGACCCCTTACATTCTCCTAAGCACAATTACCAAACTTTACTTGTTAAAATCCAGAATTTTAACAGGCTTGTCTTGCAAATTCTGAAATTTTTCAATTTTTGTTAACCTATTAGATTCTAAATCCTTAGTGCTTATTAGACACTTAAAAGAGCCTAATTGCTAAGCAGTGTTAGAACTTTTGAAGAAAAGATATTTGAAACCGTTGCCAACCATTACTAAAATCCTCTAAATTATGAGGTTATTTGAAGATATGTCTATCTTTCTATATTCTAAGAAACTCAGGCAAAATAAATTACTAATTTGGCTGTTTTTTTTTTGTTTTTTTTTTTGCTTGTATGAAGTAGATCCATTCTGTTTATATTATTTAGTATTTTAAACATAAAGGCATAAACAGTAGGAAAAAAAGTTGGAGTTTTATTCAACCCATATGTTTCAGAATCTATAAAAATGTATTAATAAAAACCCACTTTATACTCTTATCACAAGCTCTAGTTCTGTTAGTACTCTCAAATGTCTATTTTATGATTTACTTAATCATAAAATATATTCAAGTTTTAAATCTTTTGTGTCTCCTTGTAAGAGGTTATAATTTACCAAGTCTTATCCATTGCGGACAAATTGTTTTGGTTCTCACACCCATCCTAATAGCTCTAGTAAATCTAACCAAAGAATTTTCAGAACCTTGATGTGGCTGGAATATCAACTTATGCTTCTTCAACGTAGCCTGTTGAAGTTGAACAGTTAATCTCTATTGCTTACCTTCACGTTCAGCTATTCGTTGCTGATCCATTAAATGAACTCCAAAGTTGTGTTACTTTTCCCATTTTTCTTTATTTTGGAATGATGTGTCAGGCTCTTCGAGCATTCTGTTCCTTTAGAACAGTTTTTTTCATTTCTGGTATGTGCTTGACACCCATACCAGAAATGACTATGCCAAAATGAGAAACTTTGACGCTTGTAATACTTTTAATTAGTAAAAATTTTTATTTTCTTATCAACTAAAGAAATGAGGATCTTATGCATTATACATTCCAAAAAAATTCCAATCCTCCTCCCCCCCCCCCACTAAAAAAAGAAGTGAAAAACAATGGCTTCCCCTTAAGAAATCAATGAAAACATCGTAAAAGGTATTTTCATATAATTTATTTTCCACTTGTAAGTGGCTGATAGGTAATGTGTTTGTTTCCAAGGGCAAGGAAGCTGGTTCTTAGACCTTGCTGGCAGAGATGGTAGTCAGGGAAAGGTGGTGCAAGAGTCTCATCCAGTAATTCCAAAAGCTCCCCATACTTAGCTGCAGCCTTTGTAGGTTCTCCATTTCTTAGCAGTTCCTGTGCTAGCCGGAACATGTTCTCAGAGTCCTGTAAGAAAACAGTTGTCTGTATATATATTACTTCATGAGTATCGTAAAAAAAAAAATTGCTAACAGATTTAATTCTATAAAGGTTGACTCAAATGAGAGTAGAGGCAAGTCTTGAACAAAAGAAAAGCAAAGGTTTTAATCAATATGAAATCTTTTTTTTGAAATCTTTATATTTATATATTTTTTTATATGTTGTGAGGATCTATATCAACTCAATGTTTTAATTCTTAGTTCAGTAGGTGGTTTATAACTTCTAAAGAAAATGTTTTCTCTATGTCAGAAAGTGGTAAAGATGTGGCTCAAAAAGTGAATGCATGCAGGAGTAATCAATCCCAAAGTAGAATAATATTCACTGATTGAAGGATATGGAGAAAACCTGCACAAAAACTGATGAAGAAGAACACAATCAAAATGAAAGGAAAATTTATTTAAAATTAAACTAATTATTATTATTGACATTGCATATATTTTGGCCTCTATCATGCTTAGGTATCGTGGTATGATCATAAACACGTTGACCATAACAAGCCTGCCTAGTAAGAGAAATTTAAAACTAATGATTTAAAAAAAGGACTGGAAGTACCGGGAATTTAACCCAAATCCTTTAGATTGCAAGTTGATCACGCTAATTAATAAACTATGGGCACCTTCCTATGTATGTATTATAATTGTCATAACAACAGATTATTATACTATTTGATGAGCGGCAGATTTAATTGAAATTAAAATTATTCTCGTCTTTTAATTTTATGAATATTCCTGTCAAGTATGTTGATAGGACACCTCATTATATAAGATCTTTTAAAATAAATTATTATAAAAATAGGGATAGGTGTTTTCCTTAAAATTTGTTGACATATGGACCATTAAAAAGTTGAAAAAATAATTGAATTCTAAACAATTTAAACTACATTTTTTTTATTAATGGAAATGAGTTGTTTTTGTTGCAATGGAAATTTGAAAAGCATTGCTTAAATAAAAGAAAAGATACTGGTAAGTATGTAATACTAAATATGTAAAACATTTTTTAATCTTACATATTTACTTTTAATTTAAAAACACTTATTAATTGTAAAAAACTTTAAATATTCATTTAAATAATTTTAGTACGAATGAAGTATTTAAGTATAAAAATTATTTTGGAATAACTTATTGGTATAATTTTTAAAAAAAATTATCAACTTTGAAAAATAATGTATTTTACTCACATGTCTAGGTAATTATGAATGGACCATATTTTTAGCTCTTTCTGTGTAGGATAGGTAAAGAAATGTAATAACTTTTTTTTAAAGTCACATCTTAGTACTAACATGAAAGCTTAATTTATTTAGAACAATAATAAACTGAAACTAATATATTGAATTAAGGCTTCTCTAACTTACCTGAAGAACCTTTAAGCCCTTAAGAATATTGATGCTCTTTCCACAGGTAAGGCATTTAATCATGAATGTTGTAGTCGTAGCAGCCACAATGAAAATACTGCTACAAGTAGGATTTTCACAACGGAATCTCAATGCTTGAGTGTCCATATCTTTTAAAAGAGGCCAGTTCTCAGTGCAAGCCTTGCATTCACATTGAAACCAATACCGCTCCTGCAACTCTCTCTGTCTTCTTATTTGACTCATCTCTGTGAATATCGGTCCATAATTTTCAGCTACTATTTCACCTTTCTTTATTGGCTTTACTGCTCGTGCTATAACTTGTGTACCATCAAAATACCTACATATAAATTTTAAAATGTTGTAAAACTTAGGTATAAGATTTTTCTCTGACTCAATAAAGCTATATGTTAAATATAAACTGAAAATAGTATTTAGCTTTATTATTCTTAATTAATTCTTAATAGCATTTTGATAATTTATTCATTTTTTTTGAATTGCCATTTACAATATTTGAGCATAATTTTTCACTGACCTGTGAACCTGTACAACTATTTAATTTTCATATAAAGTTTAAATTCACACTTTTTTTTTTTTTTTTTTTTTAAAAAAATTAAGATGTGGTGACCCAAAAAGAATTTAATATTTGCATAAAGCTACAATTTTTTTTTTTTTTTTTTTTTCAGGAAATCCATTCAAAAGGTAATAAGAATAAATAAAAATATTGATAATGAGGGGATTAAAAATAATATGAAAGTACAAAGTTTGGGTAAAAATCATTGGAAATAATTAGACCATCTTCTGGTAGATTTTCTGCCCAAATCGAATCTCCCATTTGATAAAAATTAAATATAATAATAGCTAAGGATCAACCATTAATCCATTAAAGTAGAAACTTTAATTAAAAAAAACACTTTACTCTAATCTTAAAAGTAGAAACAATAATATAAAAAAACCCACAAAAGTGAAGATAAATATAGAGCAAAATACGGGATCACATTAAACTTGCTGTTTCTGGAGAAAATAATTCTGGTATTATAAAATGTGGAAGTCGAGCATTTAAGATAAGGTATTTTTGAAATCCAAGCTCTGCAATATACAGAGATGCTTTATTTTATCCACAAGAAATAAAGTTTTTGCAGAGGCCATATTTTTTGTTGTGAAAGATGGAGATAAAGTAATATATATCTTATTATAAAAATTCATTAAAGAAAGATAAAAGTAGCAGAAACTTATGATAGAAATGGAAGATAATTTCCATCTTTGTATTACTTTCCCACTTTTAGAGATTGAGACTGTAAACTTAATGAGGAAGGATTGGTCAGGAATTTGAATAAATAAAAAAATTGGTTTTTATTTCTAATTTTTAATAAATGAAATATTGGCAATAATAAAAACTAATTTATTTGAATCCCCAATCAATCCTTCCTCATAATGGAATTAAAATTTTCATTATAACACTATTTCAGTAGAATACTATTTAAATATCAGACATGCTTTTTACAAAGATCGTACCGTACCGTACAATGCTTGGCTGGCATGAGTGATTAAACAGTGCCAAAGTAGGATATAGTCCTGCTCCAACAAACACTGATTTGCTCAAACTTAAATCTTGTTTTGGACATTCCAATTCAAATATTTCATGAGCATTAAATTGGAGTAGCTGCAAATTTTTCAGTATTAGACCTCCTATTAATCTAAAACAGTTTTTTTTTTCATCCTCCAACAGATCTAAAATATTGAAAATAATGTATTTAGTTTAAAAATTAAATTAAGGTTATATAGCAAAGTCTGATTAATTTATGTATTACTATTATATCTAGGATCAAAACAACTATTAAGTATAAATTTAATTAAAAAAGCTATCCAAATTTGAATAGAATTTATGACCTCCCATACTTATTCCACACTAAAATAGTCATAGAGAAGCCCTACCCTTGCCATGACACAATTCAATGCCAACAATATGGCCATTCAAAGGGAAACTGTTACAACCTCCTCACTGTGTCAAATGTTGTGAGAATCACAATAGCCAGGAGACGTGGGGCACTCCAGCAACTTGTGTTCTCTGCACCAACCCTGCCAATATAATCCGACACATATGCCAATATAATCCAACACATAACAGCTCAAGAAGTCAGCCCAATGCCAGTGTGATCCCTCAGCTCTCGGGAACCTCAGCCCAGGCTCAGAGGAAGCCCTCAATCCAGTGCTTACTAGGACATCCAACTCAGCCCCAGTAAAAGTAACTTTCCTCACCCATAAAATACTATTCTCCGAACCATATACTTTCCTCTCCTGTGATATAATCCTTTTCCTAAAGCCTGGTAAACCCCAAGTAATCCTTCCTACCGCCCCATAAGCCTGCTTCCCCTCTTCTCAAAAGGCTAATCCCCATCCAAGACTCTCCCCAAATACTTCCCAAGCACCTGTTTGGTTTCCAATTGAAACACTATGGTTTTTATTAGATGATTTTAGTTGGGGTTTCGGTAGATCCAAAAAAGTACAAATTTAACAAAAGTGTATTTTTTTGAAGATTATCTGCCAACGTTTCGGCTTACATTGTAAGCCATCTTCAGGGCTGCCTATCATGAAGACGAGATGTCCTGTCCCTAAGTTCACATTCCCATGACTATGATTTTTGTTTGATATATTGTATGTTGTTTGATATTTAATTAATGTTTTAATTGATATTTTTTAATTCCTATGTATTTTTTAAAATTCATATTAATTAACTGAATGGATCATGTCTATTATATTATGTAATAAAGATTTTTTTTCTTAATACTTGTATTAATTTCTTTTTCTTTTTTGTATTTCTTATGTGAAGTTTAATAATAGTTTTCTTCTTTCTTTTTTTTCTCGTAAACATTTAAGTTAGTGACTATTTATATTTTATTTTTACTTCTTTACATATTGTAAGACTACTGGCTCTCCCCCTTCTCTAATCAGGCTAGCTTTTTGAGAAAGGATAAACATTTGTATTTGATTTGTAAATATTTTCCAAATAAATAAATAGGAGATGCGGATAACTTTACAAGCTATTTAGCTGAAAGTAGCCGTATCTATGGCTAACCAACTCACTATTTATAAAACACTTTTGAGACCTATTTGGAGATATGGAGTTGAACTGTGGGGAACTGCCAAAACATCCAACATCCAAAGAAACTAGTCCTTAAAATAAAAAATCCTCAGAACCATTGTTAATGCTTCTATTATGTCACAATGACCTTGAAATCACTTTTGTTGAAGACATCATTACAATCTGTTTTAATAATTTCCTTTTTATAATTCCTTAGCCCAAAACCTCTCCAGTATTATCTAGCCCACTGTATCACCTGAATAGGAAATGGCCTCTTTATTTCTAGCCCAAGGAGGGCTAACTCTGGACAGCTTCTTCATCAACAAAGTAGTCGCTAATAGCAATGTCTGATTAATTTATGTACTACTATTATATTTTTTCAGTTTTAAAATCTTATGTTCATATTTATTTTATTTATATTGTAAATACTATCATTTTTATTATCATTGACCAACAAATTACAAGGTGCACACAATTTGTAGAATGTAATAGTAAAAAATAAATAAAATAAAATAAAATTATCAATTAATACTAGCATTAGTTATATTTATATTTTTCAACACTTCATTAGTTATGGTTATAACTAAACCATTAAAAATCATAGCAAGTGAATCAATAAAGTATAAGTAATCTCTCTTAAATATTGTAGATTTTTATATTTTAGTGATGGCATTATTTCAAGAATTCAATTTAAGTATATTGATTAAGTAAAAAAAAAAAAATTGATTTAGATTCTGCAGTCTTATGATATATGGTCCCCTACCCTTTTGTCATATTTCCAATTGTTATGGTTGGTATGAATATTTACAATGCTAACCAAAATTCTTTACAGTCAATAATCCAGAATTTTACTTTTCATACCCATCCAATATTTCTTTTTTTTATTGCTACATATTTTACCAATATTTATTTGTTTTTCAGCTTTGGCAAGATTTATGACCATTTAGTAATTTGCTTATTAACTATGCAACTGTTACATATAATTGAAATAATATCATTTAATCATTCCTAAGACTTGTGATAGAAATTTAAATTCATTGCTACAATAATATATAAACAAATAAATTTTAAAATATAACAACCATTATAGGAACAGAATCAGTGGCTCTTTACATGAAGATGTTACTCTTCTCTGCAGTTTCTTTTCTAAAATTTCCTTATTGCATTTGGGAACAATTTACATTTATTACTTTTAAAATATCCAGAGGCTAAAATAATACCTTGTTGTTTACCCAAGTAGATAATAAAGTATTATTATTTGTTTGAAAAACATATCATTTTTTGAACCTCTTGGGTCATTAATTACCATTATTTCTGGATTTAGGATATAAGTCGAGCTGTCTGTTATGGGAACAAGGTAGGCAGACCAAGCTTCTCTCTCTGAATATAGAATTACTTTGTAAAATGTATGAAACTTACTGAACCTAAGGGTTTCAAAATAATAGGGACTTGAAGTAAAAATCAAGTGCTTTTACTCACCTTTGAAATAAAATGCCTCTTGAAGGCAGCGGAAGAGATAAACAGCTACAAAAGTCTTCTGAATTAGAGCTTCAGGTTTTCTTTTGTCTTCATGAGTAACCAGATTGTTGACTACCAAGTAATCTGAATGTTTGTATTGTTCACTCGCCCAGCAACTTTCTTCATTTTTCTAATAAAAAAAAAAGGAATCTGTTATTGACACTAGCATTAATGAAAACTATAATTGCTAGATAATGATGGAAATTGAATAACTGATGTACGAAAATGACTGTGTCAAGCATGAGTAGTAATTTGAAAAAATAGATATTAAGTTTAGTAGCAAAAATTTATTGTGTGAGAAGGCCTCCAAATTATTTTTCATTATCTATTAGTATATAACAACTTCTTTTAATTGTAAAATAAGGTTTTCTTTCAATACTAATGGTGGAAGTAAGAATTATTAGTTAAACATATCCTTTACGTTATAATTATAATAAGAATTATAAGTGTTCTTGAAGGGAGAAAACAAAGAGAGGACCCCTTCAGGATTCTGTTCTTTACCATGTATAAAGAGGGTGTCAGAACATATAAAAAATGCAGTGTGAAAGTAGTGTGTCTCGGATTAAGTAGTATTTTGATCCTATGTCTGATGGTTTAGTTCTGATCATGGATAAGTGCTTTAGAGTTCCTCAATTCTGTTCAATATGTGTTCCACAATTTGGATCCCATGGATTCTATTTCTTTCCTCATAAAAGTTTTTGATATGACACAGAAAGGTTCGGGACTGATCAGTCTTCCTTGGCCCCTTTCTTAGGCTACAAGTCTGCAGCCTTTTAGCTCTGTACTCCATTCCAGGCACCCAAACACCTGTTTTAGTTTTAATGAATTCTCTTAGTTGTCTTCTTGGGGTTTCTCAGATTGCTTGATTCTACCACAAGGACACTAAAAGCCTTTTGTTTTTCTAAGGTGACATAAATCCTTTGTCTTCTTTGTTCTTAACTTAATTTATAGCATGAATTACTGCCAAGAAGAAAGAAGTTTCCAAAGCTATAGAGTCTACAATTATAGGCAAAAACATCTTTCCCTGCTTTGCCATCCTTTAAGTGACACATAATTATGCCAGGCAAATGATCCTTGCTCAAATATAAGTCTGCTACACATTTTATCCTATTGGGCTCTATTAGAATACTTTCCTTCAAGTTTGCTAAGAATTCTTATGTATCTGCTACAGCCTCCATTTTCACGGCACTTAAATTGGTCTCTCACTGCAGCTGTTTTTGTATAAGTGAATGGTCTAACGTTCTCAATATTTGTAAAGATGCCATGTTATCATTATACCCAAGCACCTGAGCTTTTTAATCTTTCTAATTGCTTTGTCTTGCCCTCTGTTCTATTTTCTGCTACAAGTAAATATAGAGCAGCATTATAGATTTGATACACCATGACTTGCCACACATTCTTTTAACATCAGTAACTCTCCATATGGTTGTGTCTAAATGGGTTAATCTAAGTTATTCCCTTCTCAAGATAAATTAAATTATATAAATTGTAACAAAAAATAAATTCCTTATAATTAAAGTTTCTGTTTTGTTAATTTTTAAATGTTTTTTACTGGTAAATAATTTTAACTTTTCATCTATTACATTTATAGTAACTAAATGCACATAAATAATAAAGTTGTTAAAATTTATTAAGGATAA
>KZ807488.1:34004-46486 GCA_000696205.2 Oncopeltus fasciatus | reverse complement strand
CTGAGTGATAGGAACTGCCTTAAAAAAAGCTTTAATAATAGAAAATAATAAAAATAATTTTAAAAGAAGAGGAAGGAAAAGAAAGGCAGTGTATGATTTAGAGCTCTGTAAAAGAGAGGGATAACTCTTTAAAAAAAAAAAATTGATCAATTTACTTAACTTCTTGCAGAATATTTTTTACTAAATATATTTTAATTTATGTATAAAATAAAAAAAAAAGTCTTTAAAGATGTACAACTGTAATTTTTAACTAATATTTGATGAGTAACTGACCTCCTTGTTCTGGAGCCCAAGGGAAGTAGAAGTAGGAAGGAGGGTGTCATCTGGGTCCTCCTCAGAATTGAAGTCAACCTGAGAGACATCAGGTAGAATGGGCTGGGTAATAGAGGCCTGCAGGGCAGAATCATCAAGACAAGAGAGAGAGAGGGAGCGAGATACCTCCCGAGACATGTCTATAGCCTCCTTGACAAGACGACGCTTGCGACCAGCTAATGATGGTAGAAGGGACTCAAGAAAGGATGAGAGTTCCTCCAAATGGGATGTGAGAAGACAGCAGGCATTTACAAGGTCCTTCCTTGACTTCTCCCACCCCTCTGCCTCAAGCTTGAGTTTTTCACAGCGACCCCTCAGGTCTTTGTTAGTCTCGATTTCACTTTCCAGTTGTGATCTCAATTTATCCAGTTCAACTTTCAGAAGGCTTTCTTCCGAATTACTGTAATAATAATAATAATAAGTACTACATACAAATTAGTCATTAATATGAGATTTTCTATTGATTTGTGAAAGTATGTTTACCAGGGTATCAAATGAACTTTATTATACTATTAACTACTGTACTAAAGCTCAAATTAGCCTAAAATCAAATTTAAAAAAATAACTAAATCAGAATTATTATAAAATTATTATTATGTCACAGTTTTCTATTTGCACACTTAATAAATAAGAATACCAAAAGTTTCCACTTTAAAAGTTCAATATCTTCAAAGAAAATGAACTAAAAATTATAAATAATCATTTAAAATAATATTAATATAATATAAGATATTTTATAATTATATTTAAAAAATACAAATCAAAACCAGAATTTGATGTTTTACTTTTCATGTCAAGTAGAATTTGAAAACCATCTCTCACATTTAATAATTTTCTCGAGTACTGATTAAGAGCTAATAAGAGAGGAGAGTAAAAATATGTGATTAGGAATAAGACCTTCTGAGGCAATGGAAGCAGTGAGTATCAGCTTGGTGTTCTAAGATCACTGAGCAATGAGCCTCCTCTTGAAGAAACACTTCCCCAACTTTAATGTCTCGTTTTGCAATAGCATATCTCCCTACTCCAGCATCCACTTTTATGTCAATAGCATCACTCGCTGATATGTAAACTGGATTTCTTTCAAAAGGAGTTTTAAAAGTCTTGGCTTTTTTATTAGACTCCTTCTCTGAAAAAAAATGAAATAATTTACTTGTAGAATGATTTATGTAAAATAATTATAAATTATAAAAAAATNCTTATCAATATAAACATCACGTTAAAGATGTCATTAAAAGGGAATTAAATACTGAATTCTTTATTATATTTTACACTTTAATCTAAATAATATAAATTATATGGTGTATATAATTGGGAAAGTAGCAACCCCATCGCCTGGTTGTTGAATCGCAATCAGCAACTAGTCCTCCTGGTTAGGGGAACACTTACTCTAAAACACACAAAGAGCACCAGGCACTGACTAATACACTACCACTGCACAACAGATAAATGTCGCTTACTATACACACTCTCAAGTTACCTTCCCTAGGTAGCTGCCCTAGGCTGGGGAGCATATCAGGATACTCGAAGAAGGCAGCCCCTCTACCTGACTCAGGGGCTGTAAGCTGATAACCTGATCCTCCTAAATATCCTCCACGAACCTGCACAAAGGAAAAGAGGATGGAATAATCACTTAATGCACTTCTCTTTATCTGAGTCAAAAGGTTTAAGAACTATACAGCCTTATTAGTGTACATGCCCCAACAGAGCCATCTGAAGACCACCAAAAAAACACATTCTATGCCCACCTGGAGCAACTGGATGGAAGCTCAAATAATGGTATTGTGACCAATCAAAGTAATCATATTTTGATGATTGTAAGAGACATCTCAAGCTCAATGACCTGGGACCAGATGGACTCCCAGCTGAGCTATTAAAGAATGGAGGGGTGGAACTGTTTAGATGGATGCATAATATTATTATGGGCCAAGGAAAAGATCTCCTCTGAGAGGTGCATACCAATATTAATTCTTATATATAAAAAGAGAGACACCGTGATTTGTGAAAATTATTGCATATTGCTTTTACCTTGTGCATATAAAGCTTTCTCCAGAATATTATTCAACAGGATTCTCCCACTTGTAGAGCAGTAAATTGGGGCATACTAGGCTGGGTTTATGAAAGGAAAGGCAAACACTAACCAGATTTTCCAATTGAGGAGCATTCTAGACAACGACAGGGAACATACATACACACCAGGCCAGGAAATATAAAAACGCATCACTTAATTGTCGATTTTAAGAAGACATGCGTATGACAGCATAAGTAGAGAAAAACCTTCTTAAAATGGGAATACCTCCTAAGCTTGTGAGGCTGGTAAGGATTGCATTGCTGCGTTTGTGTGCCATTTATATGCCTACTGTTTAATCTAGTCCTGGAGAGTGCCATGAGAAAGTTGGGTATTCAAATAATAATAATAATCACTGAATGCAGCCTAATTAATGTACTTTTAATCCCATTTTGAGTACATCTTGTAAAAATAGTTTCTATTATAAAATGGAAAACATTAAAACATTTCTCTAAATAGCTGAAACTCTACCTTTATCTAAAAAAACATGGAATCTGATAATATTATAAATTGATAATTTCATCTCTATTGGTTTTGGATTTATGGAGAACTATAAAAACCAATCAATTATATTCATTGGAAAACAAATGATTGTACAACAGATTATTACATTTGAAGTGCTTATTTCATGTGTAGTAGCCTATTATGTAGTTTTCTCCACCATTATACTTAGAAAGACCTAAGACACCCCAAGGATATAAATTTTGAATTGAATGTCATAATATATATCTTTAGTTCTTGATTGAGCAGAAATTTATTTTAACTCAAAGTTGAATAAGTGAAAGCTACGTATTTCAGAGTGGATTATCTCTTACCATCTTGAACTTTGTTCTTTGTCATCATGGCTATCATGATTTGTATATCCTTCTGCCTCTTAAGCCGTTTCTCAAGAGGGATATTGGCATCATCAAGTGCTGTCAAAGTTTCCTTCAAGGCTCCTAGCCCTTGCTTGTTCATCTTTAAAGCCAGAAAGCATTTGGCCTTCCTAAAAATAAAAAAGTTTCCCATTTCAGCTGCTTATTGTTCCCTAATGTGAAAAATTTTCTTTAATTTCCATAATAATAATAATAATAATAATAATTTACAACATTTTGTTGAACATTAGTTTAATATTATGATACCTGATATTTATCAGTGGTATAAGCAATAAACTAATACATTTTATATTTAATAAGGAAGTAAAAAATAATTCAGAAGATTCTGAAATATCTAAAAAACAATAATGATTAAAAATGTATTTAAAATTTAATATGAATTAAAATAATATGTGAACAGGTTATGGGCCCAGCACACTTCCACTGCACACATCCATAAAGAAATAATACGTAAAACTTTGGTTGTCTTTGGCTGCAGTTCTGAGTTCAAGATGGGATCGCAATTGAAGTCATTCTCAGTGCCTCAAATTACTCACTTGGAAGGAAAATCCAATTGGAAGAACTGGAAGGCAAAAATACCAATGGCCTTACGTATAATACCGAGAGCGATAGAAATTGTTGATGGGTCATGGACATTGCCAGCAATTTCAGCCTTAAAAAGGAACTAGCTCTGTTTACACACAAGTACAGACAATCAAGCTTTGTTAATAATGTCTAACAATATGACACAAGAAATGTCCGTGAAGATATGAATCTGCTAGAAATATGTAGTTAGGACTGTGTCAACTCTTTGATACGTTTTCTGAAGATAGAATATTTGACCTGTATAACAAGTTTTTCGAAGATTAGTGGCTACCTGGAGACGATTTAGTGGGATTGATATCAAGACTGTCAAATAATTGGAACCAACTTCAGTAGGAAATAGAAAAGCAACCTGAAGGTAACAAAGATGTTTATTGATTTGTAAAATTTTGAAAAGTTTACCTGAAACATTTAAATATTTAACCAACGGTTGGAGATTGATTAATGATGAGAATAAAAATTTGGAAAATTTAACTAAAACATTATGTATATTTGAAAGTAATTTAATTTCAAATGTTTCTGAAGAGGTTTTACATAAGGCAATAATAGAAGGTAGAAAAATAAACAAAGATAAACCATATTAAACTGCTTTTAATAAAAACCAAATAAAATGTGCTTACTGTGACAAGAAAGGTCATTTTATTAAAATATATAGATTTTGGATTGCTGATGGTAGACCTCCTAAACCAGCAAAAGCTAAATCTACACAAACTAATTCTAATGAAAGTACTATTCTCTTGACAGTAAGTTCAGATGCTCTTATGACAGAATCAAATAAGCACACGTGGTTTGTAAATTATGGAGCCACTCACCATATTACTCATAGATTGGATTGGTTTAAAACTTATGATAAATTTAATGATAATGATCATGTAATAATAACTGCTGATAGTACAAGTATAAAGGCCATTGGTCAGGGATATATTGATATTCAAGTTTTTGCGGGAAGAATATTGAAGAAATTTATATTAATTAATGTATGGTATGTACCTACCATCTCCGAAAATTTATTTTCAGTCCTAGCTGCTCAGGATCAGAGACCAATTTGAGTCTACTAATCTCAAGTGTAGATTGATTGAAGGGAAAGAAACTCTTGTTTCAGGCATTGGACAAAGATTTGGTAGGCTTTATCAATTAAATATTAGACTTATCCCTATAGGTCAAGATTCTAACGCTTTAAGTAACCCATCCATATCATGCAATAAACATGATTTTCTGCAGCTTTGTCATGAAAGAATGGCTTATCAATATAAACATCACGTTAAAGATGTCATTAAAAGGGAATTAAATACTGATGTTCCACTTGACAATGAATTGTACAAGGGATGCATTAATGGAAAGGCTTATAGGTTAAAATTTGGTAAAAGGAAAAGAGCTGAAAATCCAGGACAGGTGATACACTCAGATGTAAGTGGTCCATTTGTAGCATCTAAAAGTGGATTAAAATACTTTTTAGTTTTGAAAGATGACTGGTATAGATTTAGGAAAGTATATTTCATGAAAACAAAAGATGAAGTATCTGAGAAATTAAAGGATTTTCTTGTGGAAACCAAAGTAACTGGACATACTATAAAATCCCTTTTATGAGATAATGGTGGAAAATTTAACAATGAAAGAGTGCAAAGTATCTTAAGGTCACATGGCATTGAGGTAAAATACACTATTCCATTTACACGGGAACAAAATGGCTGTGCAGAAAGAGAGAATAGAACATTGGTTGAAGCTGCTAGAGCTCTTATTCATTATGGAAAATAATCATTTCCTTAAGAAAAATTCAGCTGTTTACATCCTAAATCGAACTGGTGTGTCCTCTATCAAAGGAAAATCACCCTTAGAACTATCTTTGAATTATCCCTTCATAAGGCTTTTATGTATTATTTAAAATATGGATCATGGTTCATCATACGTGAACAAAACCTTTTATTATAAACTGTCATGTGGAATGATAGTTAATCATTGCATTTCAGTTATCATTGATTTCCTCTACACAGTTGATCAAAATTACCCTGCTGCCCCCTACTTCAAATTTAATTTTTATTTGTGCTCTACTATAATATGCTTATCATAATGTATGCTGCAGTACCTACACTTTTATAATTGCTTTTAAATTGTATTTTATTTAGGATCATTTTTGTCTTATGACTATTCACTAATTTTCCATCCTAAGAATAAGAAAAATGGATTTCTATCAGATACTGAAAGAGGTGTACATTAGAAATTTCTTAAAAAGCTTCTTTTTCGACTACATCAAAATCAATATCTAGAAATTATTCTTAACAGTTAATACAACCACTGAACTTGGTTAAGGGGTGAAAGGGAGCTGAATACTTTGGTTGAATACCTCGGACTTTGTAACAATGTTTATAATTTTAAATTTTTTAAAAGCTCTATTATTGATTATGATTTTGGATAATTCTTCTATGGAGGACCTTAATTTTTTTATCTCATAAAAATTCCTATAAGAAAAAAAAAAGAATAAGCTGCTTGTTGCCATTGTTGTGTGGACTCTTTTTTTCTTCCAAAAAATTGATGTTAGAATTTATGAATTTACAACCATTTTGGTAATCATAAAATATTTTCAATTTGAAAGCAATTTTTTTTCTATCAATTTGACTATGAGTTTGGCCAGAAAAAGAAATAGTGATCTCAGATTCATTGCTCACACCATAAAATAGAACTGCTTTAATTCCTTAAGAGCTGGCATCAGTTAAATTCACTTATACAGTATGTAATGAGTAAGACCTTGTTTGACTCAATAGCTGATTTAATTCTTCATAATGTTTGTGTTCTTTAATAAAATTAAAAGTTGTTTCTTCTTGAAAATTTCAAAAGGGAAAACTTTCATTTTTGACTAGATGAGCAGAATGCAAAACTTTACACTTTCGCAACATAATTAGTACTAAGATAGTGAAAAGTCATTTCACAAATTTCTTAGATGTAGGTATATTACAATTTTCAGAGTTGAATGGATACCAAGGTTATGAAAAAATGGAATGCATCTCTATTATTGAAAAAAAAATTAACCTGTCTTTAAGTTTGTAGATGAGCTCCTGAGGGTAGCCCAGAGTAAGGGCTGCATCAATATCCAAGAGAGCCTCCTGGTATCTGCTAAGATGATAGAGAGCTGCGGATCGATTAGCCTTAATGATTGATATGTCTTTAGTATCTGAAAAATAAGGGAAAAAAAAGTCCTGTAACGAGCCATATAGGTCAAGAGGGGAAATAGATGTTAAGGATGTATTTATTTATGACCCATAGCACATTGGAGTTTTTATAATCTTAAAAAATTCAAATAGTGAATGCTTGTCACCCAGTCTGTAGAGGTTGAAACTGTGTCAGACATTAAAATTTATTTTTCATAAAGTCTCTCCTTCATTTTCTATGTGATGTCTCTCTTGTCAACTTTCTTCTGCTTCAAATAAACATAAATTTACTTACTAAGTCCACTTGCAATGGATTTTTAGGGTGATGGGTGACAGAGAAGGTGTTAAATTTAAGATTGTCTCTACGAGAGATCTATATGTATATCTATATCTGTATAAATGAAAAGGCTGGTTACCGGCCTTTCAGGAAATCATATAATAGAAGAAAAATGGAATCAATCCTACAGTAGCTGTTAGATCAAAACACTGGAGGAAAAAATTATAAAATAGTAGGGTCTATCAGGAGACATTAAGGACATCACAAGTGAAAGAGATATTAAGACAGTCCTAATGGCACCGTTTTCTGTGAAAATTCTGGATCACTGTAGCCTGGATCAACTGGCTTAACTTCAACTATGTTGAACTCTATTGCCTTATGTTCGATCATAGAGTAATAGAATTAAAAATATCAAAAAGTAGGTATTTAAAAATAGATGGATGAATGCAGGAAGGACAGATTAGGAAAACTTAAAGAAGCTTTTAATGAGAATAAACATTCTCTGCTGATTGAGTAATCAAATAAAAGGTGGGAAACAAAATTTAGAGATGGTTTTGATGACAAAAGCTATGAGAGTACTGAAAAGATGTTATAATGAGCAGGTACTAAAATGAACTGAAAACAAACAAAAATAGTTTTGTTCAGAGAGGGAAGGTAAATATAGAGCATAAAAAGTATTATGTATTTATAAATTAGTAGAAAAGTATTACTGAAGTAACAGTAGGCTCTGCATAGAGAAAGTAATCAAATAAGTGTAAACAAATTAGATTTTTGTAGTGAAACACTGAAATCTTAAGCCAAAAATAGTGTTAAGTAAGCCGATTGGAAGGGTCTAATATAATAATTGCAGCAAAATGACAATGGGGGCCATGAAGTAACAGAAATAGAGGTGTTCTTAGTGTCTTCCTCTGGATATATTTATGACAATCATATATGGCAAGCAACATCTTTATTAAAGGAAACAAAAGGAGAATAAAATGAGTTTCTGAAGGTACCATAGAAGAATGAAGAATATACCTGAACCCCTTAGGAAGTAACCTCAATGCATACACGTTTATTATAAGCTGTGCTAATGATTAAACAATGTGGTGTGGATATGAAATACACTGCTATATGAATGGGTCAAGGTTGGGGGAGAAAAGAGAATTGGAGGGGTAGTTTTTTGGGTACCAAAATTGAGATAGAGGAGGCTATATCACTGGAAAAAAATTCCTCTATCTTCCAAGAATGGAAGATAATAATAAAGATAACTTAAGCCATAGTTAAGGTAAAATCCTAACCTGATCAGACAGCCTGATTGGTGCATTGAAAATAAGTCTGAACTCTAAGGCAAATACTAAAGAATAAGGAAGATTAGGAAAGAAAAAGGATTCCTTATCCTTGACACCAGCAGACATTCTCGATAAGAGGGCAATGAGAGTGAATAAACTTTTAAGAAAGAATTTCTGAAAATGTATGTCAAACCAGAGAATTCAGCTGTTTCTCAAATAAAATATGATAATGGGAAGAATAAATGGAAGGTTAAGAAATTTAATGAAGAATAGAGAAGAAAAAATAATCAATAGAAGAAAAAAAAAGACTGATAAAAGAGAAAAAAATCTTACTGTGGCTCATCAAATAAAAATGAAGGATAATGAAGAAGAATAGGTCATAAAGAAACAAGGTCAAAATAATCAGCTACTTCCTTTTATACGAGTATGTCCCAGATTAGCTAGAATTAGAATGAATTTTTGGTTACAGTGAAAGTGCATGAAAAATTATTTTCAAGAGGGAACTATTTATAAAAATATGTAAACAGAATAGATTTGTAAAAGTAGGAGTAAGAAAGAGGAGAGGAAAGAATGGAAAGATGAGGCTAGGTTGTAAGCGGTAAGGTAGAGCTTAGGTCTTCAAGCCTTTACCCCTTCACAAATACACACACTCACACAGAAACACACACACAAAAAAATCAATATTTTTTTATTGGAACCTAACTTATTGATCATGAGATTGATATAAAATCATCTATAAATTTATTTGCAAATTCTTGAAAAGAGAAACGCCAATAGATAATATATTAATCACATATAATATTAAAAACTGGATATATTATTGAATGAATAAGTTCTAAAATTTAATTTATATCAATGTTTCTCAAACCTGAATTTATATCAACCATTTATCTCAATTTTGACAAATGGTAAAACTTTGTGAAATACAAACTCTGCCCTATCAGATTTATTAAATAAAAATTTGTAAATATATTATATTGAATTATAATTAGTAAAAGTTTGTCATTTAGGAGATTTTTTTTTTACCCCTCCATTGAACCCCTTAGGGTCACTGATGGAGGGGCTATCGACTGGTGGACACCTTATTCTATGGAACCGGCCACGCTTTTATTTCTCGATAAAAGCTTACCCTCGGAGCCAAGCTTTGAAGACTTGAACAGATCCAGCACCCCTAAAGTGATATTTAATCTAAGCAGATTTTCCTAGTTGATATTTCTCAATGAATATTAAGAAGTAAACAGAAAATTAATTAATAATAGTTTGATTTCCAAAAAATAAATTAAATAAACATAAAAAGAGTCCAGGGCCCAAGAAGCTCAAGTTTGAATGAAGAGGTTTACATTTTTTATTTTATTCAAATCCATTGTATTCTATGATTCCTTTTTTTTTTTTTTCAACTTAAATTACAACAGCAGAAAACAACTGTTCAGCAAACAACTTCAGTTGTTTTCTGCAGTTTACAATGTGAACAACCACCCTGGTTAAATTACAACAAAAACATTACGATTATTAATTTTGGTCTCCATCTAAACCCCCTCTTTTCCTCATCTGCTTTTGACCAAAAATGAATTCTTTAAAGGGTTTCTAATGAAAAGCCTAAATAATAAATTTGATTTATATATTTTAAAAATTAGAAGGCAGCTCAACATTCTAAATGGCATTCTTAAAAATTTTTAAGTGGATATTTCTTGATATGCATTTAAAAAAAAGAATTGATTATAAATGTTATACAATTATATTTTACATCTATTTTGTGAAAAACATTTTTTCATAATGTTAACAATAAAAAATATATTCAAATGGAGAGTTTTTTTTACCAAAAAAATACACTTTTTTTTTAAATTTCTATTTTTTTGGATCTACCTTGACTGAACCCCAACAAAAATCATTTAATAAAAAAGATATTATGATTATAAATTCTTGTCTATCTCTNATATATATATATTCAACAGTCAATATCAGTATTTATAATTAACAGTACCTTATTGGTATCAGGCTTATTTATTTAAAATCAGTAAAAATGTGAAGAAATATAAATTTGATTAGTTTATCTCAATAAGATAAATTTAATAAATGATATTTTTTTTAAATGTTTATTTAGTATGTGTTCAAAATTTTTTTTCAACTTATATCTTTAATACTCCACAATTAGTTAATCAGGTCTAATTTTTAGTACCAAAAGTTCCCAATATTACTTTTCTTTCTCCATCTTATATTAAAGGTAAGGAATACATAGCATTCAGTCAAAAAAACTGAGGGCGATTTTTCATACTTTTTATACATTTGAAATCAACTGCAGCCTATACACTCATTTTTGGAAGTTAGCCTCTTTGTGTGCAAATGTTTTTGTATGTGTGATAGTGTCTGAAACAAATTTTAGATTATTAAAAGCTTCGATTTTGCAGATTTGAGTGGCTAAGAATCTAAATAAGAATGAGAAAATGAGCGTCCATTGTGCAATTGCTGCTAACCAGTTATTAACTATAAAACTTTTTTGTCATAGACAGTAAAAATTATTAAAATAGCTTATATGATTTTCCAATAAATGTTTTTTAAAATTCATTTGACATTGATATTTAATCACATCTCCAGGAAAATTTAAGGATATAAATGAATGAAATATGTACATCCTTCGTTATTGTTGATAAGCCATCTACAATATTAATATTGCATATACATTGGTTCTCTCTCTCTATACACAAAGCCATATAGAATATATAGAATATTGTGCAATTATGATTTTCTTAATCACAAACAAAATGTCATATGCAAAAACTAAATATACTTTTTCCCTGCTGAATCTAATATTGACATAAATTTTTACATGATAAGAAAAAAATTGCTTAGGTTAAAAAAAAAACAATATTACAAAACAATTTATTTAAATTAAATAAAATGTCTCCAGTTTTGTATTAAAATAAGTTTTGTATAGAAAAATGAGAAAGGAAAGATGCGTCATAAAATGAACATTTAATGTGCAGTAACTCTCACATTGCATTGTCATGCCAATTTTCTCCTCTGCTGCTGTACTTCAGGATATTACTTTAGAAACTATGGTGAACCACTACATTTACCAATTAGATACTTTAAATAAATTTTTAATAACATCACTGGTAAAAATTCATTATGTAGGATGTCATATCTTATAATTGTTCAGTAATCAAGTTCAAGAGTTCACATAGAAATAAATAAATGAATTCTTATTTATGGGTACCCCACTAATTATAGTATATTATCTTAATAATAACATTATAATAATCTTGATAAAAAGATCTCCACCTAAAAATTTAATTTTGATATTTTGCAATCATAGATAACAACCATTAACAGGAACATTTAAATTAAACCCTGATATATCACAACAAAACTGCATATTTTAACTTAAAATAAAATTTCTTTTTGGTATTGAAATATAAAATTTATATAAATGTCTACTTTAAAAATAGATTTATTCAAGGTCCACATGCAATATTTTTAAAAATTTACCTTTCCCCAGAGGTGTCTTCAATAAACTTTTTGTGTAGAAGCTGAGAGCATTCCTAAATTCTCCAGCTTGAAATGCACTGTTTCCTTTTTCTTTCAGCAATTTGGCTTCTGGTAAGTTTTTTTTGCATTCAGAAATCTCTATTTTATATTCTTTTACAAGGGGGTGATTAAAGATAAATTCAAATCTATCAAAATTACTTTTTAGCTTTGAAAAAGTTGTAAAATCTCGATTATTTAATTTCTTGAGAAAACTTTCATAAGTGTCTTTCATAAATGCACTACTCTCATTTGAATCAAGCATTTTGTTAGATTTTTATGTATTTTTTATTATTCAAAACTATCTTCCAAATTATTTGCCATATAGACTATTCACCTACCACACAAGCTATTCCCAGGTTAGATGCATAATTAGATCTCTATTTTTGGATGCTCCATTTTATTCCTACTCTGGCATCTAAAAAGATACTCTTT
>KZ807487.1:387253-411981 GCA_000696205.2 Oncopeltus fasciatus | reverse complement strand
TCAGTTGTTTTCTGCAGTTTACAATGTGAACAACCACCCTGGGGAGATTTCTCCACTCAACACCATTGCCCTGATGATGGCTTACTAGGTAAGCCGAAACGTTGGCATAAATAAAAATATTACTCCAAATTTTGGTGTATATTTTTTCTTCCTGGCCGAAACCCCGACCATTCTCACATGTTTCTTTTTTTACATTTTTTAATTTACATAAAACAGTCAAGGATTTATTTTTGGAAAGGCATAATGACTGGAAGTAGTAAAATGTAATTGCTGATCCGATCTTATGTATTTTGAAGAGAAAACAATTCGCAAGATCAAATAAGTCTTAGATGTACTATAATGATTGTAGAAACAGCCCCAAGAGTACTCTACCAGTTACTCTTAGCAATCCTCTTTCCAGGTTTTTTTTAAAATTTACGTAAATCTATTTGTTATTTCGATTTATCTACTTATCCTATAACTAAGTAATGTAAGGTGATAATTGGAGGAAATATTCATCATCAGGTATTAAAATCGTTAGTTGTAATAAAGCTACATTCGTACTTTGCTCTAAATGATGTTGGAAGGGGCTTGAAACGATAGGTCTGCGATCATTGCTAAGTAATAGTGTTATGTTAAACACATCAAAGCTACTTTGTGAATGGCAGAGATTAAAATTCCATTTGAAATAGAAAACTTCTGGAGATCGATGAAGAAGAGGGTTTAAACTCTTTATTTTCGTACTGGAATTCGGAAGAGAAAAATGAAGACAAATTTTAAATCCGTCCGAGTATGTATTTCTAGCGCAGAGACCAGAACCAAGAGATGGAACTTTATAGAACTGCAGATAGAGGATCTCTCGGAAACCACATTTCCCGCGACAAGTGTCGTCCAGACTAGCCACGCAAGTGGAGCATGACTGGTGGCTGTACTGGAAGCGCAGGGCCTAGGACAAGGTGTCTCGCCGCCACAATAAAACCACCACCTCTCCTCTAAAGGTTACGGAAGAGACAAGAGCTATGCCTGGATCGCCCCTTCTCCCTATTTATCCCTGCAGACCGAGGAGGAGCACCTCTCCAGCCGAGTCTGCCGTACAACTCCAGTCACTCAGGAATCCATACTCTGATTCTAGCAGACTTCTAATCCTCAAGTCCAGAGGAACCTAGTTCTCCATTCTCATAAGTTTCCGTATCACATACAATTTCTAAAGAAATGGCATTCAAATTGGGTACTTAAAGTCTATTTCACATTCAATTGATAGTTACTGAAATTTTTCAAGAACATTATTCTTTCTACTCAGACATTTTAAAATAAAAGCAAGTAATTATTTTTAATGAAGAGAGAATTATCAGGAATTCGGTCTAGTTTGAAGAATAACAAAACTAATTTGTTACCAAAAATGAAGGTTTTTATTTTAGCCAACGTTCAGGCATTCATCGGGGATGAATGTAAAAAAGAAACATACAAAAATATAATATGGAAATATGGCTTGATATAGTGCTTTAGGAGTACTNAAAAAAAAAAAAAAAAAAAAAAAAAAAAAAAAAAAAAAAAAAAAAAAAAAAACAGCCCCCAATAACAGGATGGTTGAACTCCCCAATATGATAAAGAAGTAGGCTGAAGTAGCCAGGGTAAGTTAACAGGCGGAAAGAGGTCAAGCATTGTGGAATACCTAACCACCCCCATAGAATCCTCCCTTCGGCGGCCATTGGACTTTATCTCAACAGAGCTAAACTAAAAGGTTTCTAAGCCATTTCAAATATGCTTTTGAATTTTCAAATAAATAGTTGTATACTCAAAATGGTATTTAGTACATTTAGTAGAATAAGTTGAAAGCTAGGTGGTCTAATTTTTTCTACGTTACCTAACCATTGGAATCAAATAGGACTTTTTTTAACAATACTGTTCACATTCAAATTTAATAAAGATGGATTTAATTGTAAATGTCAATGTGCTTGAAAATTTCGTTTTGTATCTATATATGTTTGACATTACATTTATTACACAGCATTTATAAATGCACTTGCCGAGTGTGTTGCATATTGTTGATATTTTAATTTAATAAAGGTGAATTTAATTATACATAAAAATAAAATTATACATACATACACACACACACACGCACGCACGCACGCACGCACGCACGTACGCACGCACGGACGCACGCACGCACGCTCACACACACACACACACAACTTTAAAAAGAGAAAAAAAAAATAATGAATTTCACAATCTGACAAAGAAAAAATAAATGAAAATATATAACCCAGTAAATTTTCATTTATTTATTCTTTGTTAGATTATATATAGACCCTTTTCTATATTATTTCTGTATGTTTCTTTATCATATCATCATTATCATTTCAGCGGATATGAAAAAGAAATATAACGGGATATTTTTAGTCAAATTGTTGACTGTTAGTGAGTTTTCGCAGTTCAACACTAAAAAAGAAAAGAACTGAATAATATATAGGCGTAAATTAGTTTGTGGGGGATAAAAATGGTTGAAGATTACCTAAATACAGAAATTGGTTTCAATATGTAAATAGGCAAACCAAATTCGATATATATTCCCTTATGTAGCTTTACTTAATTATTAATGAAAACGGATGGTGTGTTAACGAATAATATGGACCAAAAGTGAGAGATTTACAGCAACAATACATCGAACTGGTAAATGCCGGCGATAAGATTAGCGTTAGGCAACAAAGAAACATGCAGAACACGACAAATGTAAAATATGATATGGCAGACATCTTTGTTACATAAAATTGCTGTTTTAAATGGAGATTAGGGTGATATTTGAAAACATGAATTATGAGAGTCAAACCTTATCTACCCCGGGCATAATGAACTATTCATTCTGTAGTCAATCAAGACGCAAGATAAGTGGCTTACACAACACGCCCTTAAAACCTCACACTGAATGAGTAAAGGGGGCTATAAAGTGCAATTTCATAACTTGTCATAAGCTTGTTACTTTCAGAAACTGAAGGATGCTATATCGCACGACCACCCTGCTTCATTTCAAATAAAAGTTAGATAAAAACTGCAAGGGAGGATCTAATTTTCTCATAAATAGCAGAAAGAATAACCAACCAAAACGACAATGTCTAAATTCAGAGTAGGAACGAAAAAAAGGGAAGGACTTGCTCACTTGCAGAATGTTTTCTTATTGTCTTTTTATTTATTTATTTTTTACTTTTTAGGGTGCCTACGATTCAAACACTTAGGGTCATGGAGGGAGGGGCTACTTACAGGTTGTTATCCTATTTCTAACAAGCCCTTATTTATCAATAAAAGCATGCCCGGGGTGGGATTGGGAGTTGCCTTCATTGGACCTTCATGAATAACAAACGCACCTCAACGATCCACATATTTTTTTCTTTATTTATTACATTCTGTTTTAAGCATCTTGATGACATAAAGAAATTACAAAAGAAAAATATTGAAAATAATTAAATAAATAAGTGAACATCGCTGTGCAGGGAGAAGGGGACCATCGACCCCACTCCTACCCACTTAATTATGGAAAATACACTGTGAAGACTCAAGCGTAAACTGAAACGTACAGAAAATAAACAAGCAAAGATACTGTCAACACGTCCAATTATTGGCGAAAAAAAAATATAACCGGAGGAATTTATATTTTTGCTCTATATTTGTTCTCCATCGGATAGCTTCATAAACCCCCTCTAACCGCACTATCAAGGGAGAATACTCTCTGAGGACTCTAACGGAAACTAAGGGTCAGATACTTGGAAATGGCAAATCAGATCCGAATAGCCTCGACAGGCCCATTTCAGAGGGAACAAGTGCATGGTATACTCCACATACCATAACTGTCGTCAGGGCATAAAACGGAAGGTATTCTCCGTCTTGTTATATTTGCTCATTGTGTCTGGGTAGTGTCAGAAACGTAAAACTCCCCCCAATTGGGGGATGCACTATGAGGATTCGACCGCAAACAAGTCCGTAGAATCAACAAAATGGCATACCATAGTGAGCAGGAGGAATTTTTTTTAGATCAGCAGGGTCAGAATCCTCTACTCACCCATTCGAGGGGGGGGGGGGAATATAAATACACTCTTGAGTGTACCACCATAGAAGTACGTATACATTGTGACGCCGGGGCGAGGGAACCCTGCCCTCCCAGTGCACAGTGCCTCTGTCTCGAGCTGTTCGACCAGTGTAGGTGGCGAGTGTGCGATGGCCGAGGAGGGGCGAGGATATTTCAGTAGCCCCCTCCCTCCAGAGCGAGAGCTCCCAGGAAAGGAAGTGTTTTTAGTTTGCCCTGTTCGGTGCCAACAACATTCCCAGACAGCGGACAGCTCGCAGACGCCCACAGCCCCTCAACCCATCTTCCAGTCTATACATCATCATTAGCCCACACTCACACCCACACACAAGAGTATATATATACTAACACATTTTTACATAATTGTTAAAATTATGTATTATTAAATTTAGACAATAATAATAGATACAAAAATTATATGTCTCCTATGTCAGATTAAAAGCGAATAAAGTCCTTACGTATTTATCCAACAGGATAATTTGACTAGAACAATAAGTTTTCACTCTTTGCAGCTCTTACATAGGCAATATATTGTATTCAACATTTTAAGAGAAATAATAAGAACCATATTCAAGTTTATAGAAGAACAAAACGCGGCTTTAATTATAAATAATAAAAAAAGCAGCTCAAGTAGCCGCTGTAATGATATTTTGGATATTATAGAAATTGTTACTGTGTTTCATTTCGCGACACTCAACTATTACAGTACCGATATAGATTTCGAATAGCACAAGGCGTTAGAGGCAAAGTTTAAAATTTTATATTGTTAAAATGGCTGTTGAATGAGAAGCGTCGAATAATTGTTGTATCTCAATAGAAACGTCTAAAAAATATAAATAAAATCACACAAATATATACGATTTTGAACAGATAGGCATTTAGATATCTAGAACAGAGAACTGGCGAACAGATGGAGTGATTTTTCAAAAATTGTGTCATGTATCTGACCCGAATAGCTTTAATAATTTTTTAAAGAAGGGTGGTAGAAGTCAAAATGGAAAATGAATCATGCCTGTGGCGAAAGAAAGGGGAGTAGGCGGGAAGGAAAAGTAAAAAATAGCAAAAGTAGAAGTAGGAGTAGGAAGAGTCACCATCTCTAGGGGGGGATTGCGGCTAGAGAAGATCTAGGTCCCATAGGAGATAGTTGATGACAAAGAGGGGGAAAGAGTGAGAGGACATCTTATTTATATTGCGGAGGGGGGGTCAGGAGTGGGCGACAGTGACGACCGTACTCCAGAGCTAATAGAAGAATAACAGACAGAGTCTGATTAGCTTCTAAATGGGGACAGGAGGTCTACGGCTATGGAGGTCGGGGAACAGCTTGCCGGGGACCACCAGGTTCCAGGGGGTGCCAATCAAGTACTTCCGGGGCCGAAGAAGGGATGAGAGAGACGACATACAATAATGGCGGAAAAGACAATGCAAATTGAAAAAAGTACTCTAAAGCTAGGAAAAGTCCCCAAGATACATCCTGAAATATCATCTAGAATACCTATATAGTGAAAATTGTATTGACCATAAAAGTAATAAAATTAATTTTTTAGTTTTTTACAAGTATAATAACAAAGAAGAAAGGAACGGCATTCAATTTGGTTTACCTATGTGTTTCTCTTACTTTTGGATGGCTTACATTTTATCTAAAATGAATCGAAGAAGTTGACACAATTTCTGAGAAATTGTTTCACTGTGGTTATAATTTATGAAATATTCCCAAGAGCACTAATTCATAGGAATTTCTTCATTTCATTTCTTACTGATTGTAGTATGGAATTGTGTTTCGTCATAAAAACAGTTATGCACAAATAGTAATGAAGTTTATCTTTTTTTCTAAGAGATTTTACTCAAGTCCATGAAATCAAGTTATCCACATTTGAATAAAAAATATTTTAGCAAAATTGAAATATATATGTGTGTTTCTCTGTATTAGTTCTTAAGCTCGCAATTTTTAAAACAGAGCAATCAAGTACAGTATTCTCGTATCCCTGAGTTATACAACATGTCCCTAACTAGTTGTTCTATTAATTAAGTAAATTCTAAAAATAAACCTTAGTTTATAAACTATCTTTGTTTTTGTTATTTTATGGCATTTTTAATAAAGACACATATTTATGGAAAAAGAAATTTAACTAGGTTAAAGTTTCGCTCTCCTAACGGCTTAGAGCCAAATCCAATCTCACTCTTGACTTTTCTCTTTGGAAGATCAATTAAATCATTACTTTTAATCAGCCTTACGCTTTATTTATATCCTTGTGAAAAGTGAGAGAAATCTTTTCTAGGACCTGCAGTGTGGGCTTCTTTATTCTTGGCTGTGAGTAAAAAAGAACGAATGATACGTTAATCTCCGATAGAGATTCCTCGGAGAGTCCTGGTGTACGTCCAGTACGCTCTAGACGTAAGCAAATGCATGAGCAGCCCTAGAACAATGCTATATCTCTGCTTGGGAACTGCCCAAGTAGGCAGTGAAGCAGATAATATATACCCCAGCAGATATACAGTGAGGAACCGGAGTCTTGGGGCCGGTGAGTAAGGCAATTTATCCTCTGGTCTCTAGAAGCAGGCGTATGTTCCGAAGGCCGATCTGCCTACAGAAATATCCGATCTAGCGGGGCAAAAGGAGGAAAACTCTATTCCGGATCTGTGTTTGTTCCCCTGACTAATGAGGGGCAACGTATTCCAGCCGCAGGAATCTCATCTGATGAGTCCTTAGAGCCGTTTCCCTGAAAAAACGCAGTGGGTTTTATAGCTGCAGCGTGAAATGTCATTAGCAGAAGAGGAATACTTTGATAGCAGATGTTACAAGTAACGATCTATCTTGGTGAGAGCCAACGTTCTTTTTGTATTTCTTCGCGTCCAACATAAACTAACACTTTCTCTAAATATTTGTGAGCTGAAGTGGACAAGGAGAGTTCTGTTAAGCCGCGGTATTTCGATACTTACTACAGAACATAGATAAAATCTGTGACAAAAAGAAAGTATTTAATGCAAACTTATATGAAAGTAAAAATAGTTCCAAAGAAAACCGCAACCGAAACATAAAGGCGTGCTGGTATGCTTTGATTTTGCTGAGAAGACAAATATATTTTAGATAAATAGCTTATTGTTAAAGACTAGGGAAGTAGGTGATGGAGGGACCATTACGTGAAGGACCATACAAAGACCTGTACGTGAAAGGGCCAATTAAAAGATAACAACTGCTTCCTTTCTTCAGGAGAGGGAACGAGGGTTACTTGGAACTCTCCTAGAATCTTCTAGGCCTGCCTGGGCCTTTCCCTGAAGCTATGAAAGCAGCTATTTTATTTATTGTTAGCAAGGGCAGTAGGTTCAAGAGCTACTTTAACTAGTAGAGATAATTATTTGTTATAGTAAACAACCTTCAATTTATCTTTGTACTGAATTATTATCGACTCAATAAAAATATTGATAATAATTAAATAAATAGAAGAGAGCGATCAATTATAATTGTGTGTCTAGGAAAATTTCTACAAATAATAATCTGACTTTGAATAGAATTATTTGCATATTTAGAATACAATTAGTTTTTGGTGTAATAATACGTAAATATTACGTATAATTTAGACCAAAATTTATTAGTAATTAAAGAAAACCAACAAAACTTATAGTGATAGTAAAAAAAATGAGGAGCAACTAAGGAAATTTCATATGGATTACCTATAACAGTAAATTTGTGATAGTAATGATATAACTGGGCAAATAACAATAATAAGGTATATTATATTACGGCACATTAAATTATTAATAAATGCAAGGGAATAGAATAAAAAATCTTACTGTCTCAGCCAGGACTCGAACCTGGATCTCCAGCTTGCCGGTGTGCTATCCAATTACACCACCGAGACCAGCCTATTTGGTTGTTTTCTACTTAGTAAATTCCCCGCAATGCTCCTTCGAGCATAAGACGATTTATTTGTGTTTTTTGAAGGTTTAGGCTATTAGTAGTATGTACGGAGAATTTAGTTAGTTATCTGGCTAGTCTCGGTGGTTAATTGGTTAGCACGCCGGCCCGGAAAGCAGGAGATCCAGGTTCCTGTCCTGGCTGGGACAGTTAGATTTTTTATTCGGTTCCCTTGCGCTAAAAATTGTTAAAATTTACGTGGGATTAAATATAACAACAAATAACATATTTCTTAAAATATTAATGGAAAATTAAAATTGAAATATATACTCAAACGTTCATTAATTTTCAACAATTAACTATTGCCTTTGCCTTACCATAAAGTTTTCGAGTATGTACTAAGTGATAAGTGACGCTAAAGTTTAAGTCAGAGATTAATGTTAACTATTTTACTGGTTATATAATGTCGAAACTAGACAAAGCTTTGAGGTAAACTTTTAAAACATTCCTCAGTAATCCATTGCTTCCATTAGTGAATATTACATTCAATTATATATTAATATAATATAATATCCAGGAATTATGTTTCTCACCCAAAGCTTATCGTTTCTACGCCTTCAGCTTTAGGATTGATGCAGTTGCATTCAGGAGAGGCATATCTTGCACTGTCTCTTGTCGAGACACTAGAGTAACTTTTTATCTAGCAGCGGCAAAACCGATAATTTGTATGCAAAACAGATACTTGGGGAAGGAAAATCTTCTCTATCTACACCTACTGGTTTACACGTGGGATCGGGTAAAACATAAAAACATTTACAAAAAAAAGAAAAAAGAAAAGTGATTAGGAGGAAATAGATTAGGGAGTTATTCAACAAATGAAAAGTCTGCAAGAAATCCTGGAATCTGCCCTGAACTAGATGCGCACTCTGAAAATAAGAGGTTTACGCGTTAAGAGATTCTTTGCGGCTAGTAGGCTGGCTGGAGAGAATGCAGCTGGACCGTTCTGACGTAGAACGGCTACTTTTGGCCGGCGGACAAGCACGCCGAGGATCTTACCAGAGTGCATACCACCCGCAACTGGTAGGCCCCTCCGAGTCCGTATACTGCTCGGAAGGCGGTAAGCACTATACGTACTTACAGCATCAGGCAGAGTTCCAGGGGGTGCGTATACAGGATAGGTTGTCAACTTGAACAGGGCTGGACTGATAATTCAATCCCTCTGTTAGAGCACATTAACAAGCCCGTCGTCATGAAAATAAATAACATTAAATAACTTATAATCTGGGCAGGTAAATGAAAATAAAATATAACATCACTAAGGCTGGCTCTACCAAAAAGAAAAAGAGAAAAAAGAAGGAGATATGCTCAACCTTCGTAGATATTTTCTTTAATATCTCAATTAATTTTGTTGTGTGTGTGAAAACGTTACAGAACAACATAAATGTTGCAAATTAGATTTTATGCCAATCATGATCAATAAACTTCTTTCTGACAATCATTATAGCAAAGATATTAAGTTCGACCACAAATCCTTTCTTCATTTAAGTAAGTTTTTTAAATATTTCCTCTTATCTAAGTTTTTCGTAAAATTTATTCCTAAAAATAAATTTCATACATTTTTTTTTGTAATGTCAAGCTTCATGATTTAAAAACTTTTGATTGAATAGTGTGCACAGAAAAAACAAACTTTTGAACGGAATATATTTCTGGCCTGTTCATAGTAGGATCACTAGTAACTTATCAAAGTTCCACGGCCAATGGAACGGCATCGTGATTAATTATTAATTAATTAATTATTGAGTAACGTGTGTGAAAATGCTATTGTTTGAAGGAAAGAGTATATAGCGACATATGAGTAAGTAAACTGCTACAGAAATTTGAATGCTCCTATTAACTTCACATAACCTAAACTGCAAGATACTTGTCTGAACAAGTAATCGCTGACTGAAATTACTACGACTCTAATTCTAAAATATTCTGAAAATTTGTATTTACCGTAACTAATTAGCAGAAGGAAAATTAATAAATAAATAACAAAGTAAAAAGAGGAACAAGTAAAATTTACCATGTGACATAATTTGATAATGAATGCACCACAGGTTTGAGGGCTGTCCTTTATTTATATGCAAATAGATTAATACCAACCCTATCGTACTCTTTAAACCTCCCTTTAATGTTCACTAAGGACACTTAATTTAAATTAATAAAATTTAACGGGCCATTCTTCTCTCTAGGATCAATACATTTTATTTACTTTTACAGATAAATCAATTTTCAGATTTTTTTTTTTCAAAAATATTATTCAATAAATATTCAAGCAATCCACTCATGTTTTAAATAAAATGTCAAATTTATAATATTGAGAAATATAGGTAAGGGGGAGAATAAGATGTATTCCTACATTATGAAGTGTAAATATTGCGTAAGGCAGGAGAAGCTTAATACAAATCACTTTCTCGTAAGTTAGGCTCTCGCTAGTGAGATATAGTGAATTGAGTGAGATATCTAGCCTGTCCTTGTGGTGTAACGGTCAGCATACTAGGCCCGGATAGCAAGAGATCCAGGTTCGATTCCTGGCGAGGACAGATAGATTTTTTTATTCTATTCCCTCTCATGAATTATTTATAAATAAGTAAATTCATCTAATAATAAGTCGCAGAAGTCAATGAGGGTAAGATCGCCAAGGCTGAACAAGCCCAGGCACAAGAGAGTCCTAGAGGGAAGACTGGTGAAACCTCAAAAATATATATCTGCATATAATGTATCATGATAAACATCATAATCAAAACATGTTTTTCGTAATCAAGGGGATAATTTTTACTCTTGCGAGAGCGACACGCATAAATAAATAGTCTAGATAATTGTCTTAATAATTTGTTTCGTAAATATGTATTTTAACTCTAACACACACCACACACCTACATAAACATTTGAAAGAACCATTGGTTAAGCTAAAAACATTCTATTAGTTTAAGTTTATTTTAAACTTTTATTTATTTATTACATTCTGTTAAATTAAAACATTTTGTAATTTGATCACCACAATGAATTGAAAAAAGACATACAATATCAATCACATGAGGAGAGAAGGTGACCAATGACACCACTCTCATGTTTAAGTTAGTATAAAAATATTTAAATATGAAATCTAGACCTTGACTAATCGACTAATCGGTAGCTGACAAAAATATTTTCTGATTTTTGTTAAATTATTCTTGAGAGTCAGAGCGAGACTTTGTCACAATGCGTCTGACATTAAGAAATACTTTTGGATTTGTAAAAAATGAAATAAGGTGTATTTTGCAATTTCTTCTAATTTAAATGGGACTTCAGTGTTCATTAATATTTTATTATAGCGTTATTTACATTTCCAAAACCAAGTAAGACTATATGATACACATTATTATTTTATTTCTGAATCTATTAAATAATGAGGAAAATTTCAGGGAAAGATATAATTTTCCCAGCTCAAGTACATCATTAATGACACCGCATTCTTTGGCCAACACCCAATTTAAAATAGCAAATCGCCTGTCACCAACAGAAAAAACAACACTACTACTATAATTACGTAATGTATTATTCTATTATAACTATGAAGAATATTTATATAAAGGATATATATTAAACAATCTGCTTAATATGGGTTTTTTTATGTTAGTTATCATCATGGATCTCACTACAATTTTTTGGAACATGAGAATTTAAAAAAGCCAGGCGGGAGCTGCTTAACCTAAGCGAATTTCTTATTATTGTAGTTGATAAATATATTTAAAGGAATATTCTATCTAACGTAATCCATACCCTTGTATAGTATAATATATTTCTATCAACAAATATGAGTTGTTTCTAGGACTTAACTAAATACTATATGCAGCGATAAATCATTTATTATTCACAATTGACATTTCCTACACTTATTTATTTAGTTGAATAAGAAACTTATTTATTTATTTATTTTTTTACAAGTAAATATACACTCTAGATTCCATGGAGATAACAACTCAATGTACCATTCAATTTAATGGTAAAAAATCAAATGATTTTTATTTAAAACAAACTGAATACATAGAAATGCTTTTGCTATAAAACAAGTTGGAAAATAGAAACTTTTTACATAATCGTACTCTAACTTAAATAACAAGTGACATTAGTATTTTAAAACAATTAAAGTAGCCATTATACCTTATGTATTAAAATATTTATTACTAGAATTATTCATCCTTCGAGAGGAGGGAGGCGTTCGATCTGCAGAAAGTAGCAAAGGCGAACTGAAATATGACACTTTTTAACAAGCTGATGAAATGAATGCAAAGAGGCACAATCTAGGGGGGAGAATTCATCGGGAAGCTGTAAACAGACGGCTGAAGATCCCGATGGTGTGTGTACAGCTCCAGGGCCTCATATATACTCGCAGGAGAGATGGTGTATGCACAGAGACAACAGGGAGGGAGAGAGCTCACAGCCCCAGCTGGCGGGCAAACAGAGAAGGTATACACCGTTTGAATATAAAAGGCTTTGGAGGAATGGCAGCCAATCCAAAGGCCTCCCCTTATCAGCGTTTGATAAGGCAGGTAACCAACACAAGTTTGCTTTTCATTTAAACTTATTTATTCGCTTGAAATCGCCAAAATCTACCACACTCGGGCTATCTTGTAGTAGTTACGTATGGACCGGAGCTGCATAGATGGGGTATAGATTCTCTGTGTATCAATAGAGATGGACAACACTTCAGTGACACATTTAGGCAAGGACACTTTCATACAGACTCTAAAATGTTTGAGAGGAAAAGATAGGGGAAAAATATCATCTTGAATATGCGTATCTCGTAAACAATTCTACAGAAAAATATTTTAGAATTGAATTTTACAAATTTTGTATGTATATTATAAATGCATGTCTACATATATATAGTTATATATGTATAACTGGAGGACAACAAAGTTAAAAAATTACAATGAGTAAAATTTTCGAAGAGATTTTACTAATTTTTTTTTTTTTTTTTTTTTTTTTTGTGTTCACTACACTATTCTTTCTCTAAAGATTTAAACATGTCTTCACCGATACTATATCGAAAAAGACAAAAATGGGTACGTAAAAAATATATGCATATGTGTTTTTACGGACCTATTTATGTCTTTTTCAATACAGTATCAGTGAAGATAAATTAAAATCTTTCAAAACAATAAAAATACCAACGTGAATAAAATACGTCCAGGAACTTTCTACAAAGAGACTAATGGAAAATCCAATACTATTTTTCCTTTCATTTTTGACACTATACTTTTGACAAAGAAACAACGCAAAGGAGCAACGGGGCGCTAGTTAGTTGGGCAGCCCCGCCACGAATAGGCTGAAAACCTATCCAGTGCCATGGGAGTTTAGAAAAAGGTGTATAGTAGATAAGCCCTACTAATGCTCATTCCATAAACTATTCGCGGTGTATATGTAGTTGTACGTGAAATATAATAAAATTCAACTAACACCGAACAATGACGGTGAATGATAAAGAAATGGGCTCAGGTCATGTGTGAATTTAAAAAAAAATATATGACTGAATATTTACGGGAAAGAAATGAAAATAGCATTCTAAAACATTATAACTAGTACGTCAGAAATGCTCTTGACATTCAGTAATTCTATTGTCAAAATATAAATACTTTTTGATATAAAAAAAACCGGCATATATTTGTTGATAAAAATAAACCTCCTGTCCCCCAATATTTCAAGAGTAAAAGAACAAGACTTTTCTTTTATTATATAGTTTTGAATATTTTCCCCGAATGTCACGAGGACAGAAAATACTTGAAAGAAAATACAATTGAAATAAATATCCTTAATTTATACGCTCAAGAAGACATATCTCTTATCCTTTTTCTTATTTGGATTTAAAATAACTAAATAAATTAAAAGAACTAATAAAAATACAAAAACTACTAAAGCAAACGGTCAAATAAAGTCAAACACGGATAAATAAATAAATCAAAGGGAATAATGTAGTGAAGAAGATTTAGAGCGAGGAGAGTGGGCAGTAATTTAAAGTGTGGGTGGCGAAGACAACACCATTAGTGGCGGACCAGGAGCCAAAACTGACTAAAAGGGACTTATTTTTAGAGAATATTAGCATGCTCACTGCCTGTCCGTCTGTATGATCTACCAACCGAGAGAGACAGCTATCTGATAATAGACAGCGAGAGAGAGTCAGTAGCTGAAGGATGTAATGAAACTTTCTTCATATTTGTAGAAGAGATTTTCATTGAATTGATGTCTAGCAATAAAACAGTATGATTACTAATAGTATTAAAAATCACAAATTAGATTACTTTAGTCGTAAATAGATAAAAAATAATGTTCATTTAATGTGTATAAGAATATACAATCTATAGAACGTAATTAAAATATAAAGAAAACTAAAAACCGTAGAATATTAAAAAATAATTTGAATTCAATGAATATTTATTATGAATATTATTTTTTTTTAAATTGTGTGAAAAGTGTGCAACCATCACTACATTAAATACATTCAAAACATTTATAAAAATGTCTTTAAAGCACCAATAAACAATGGTATACGCTCTTAAAATTTGTTTTCCAAATAAATAAAAAATTTAAAGGGTTGTTGGCATGTATTTTTGACTTTTTAAAAATAGAATCGATGAAGATCCAGTATTGTTTCCCAAAAGACGCGTCATGGTACTATTTGCTAAAATATCAAACTTTATTTAACTTACATATACTTAGAAGTAATGAAATGGAGAAAAAAAATTATAAAATATGGTAGGATTTACAGTTAAGGCGTACGATCATTGCTAAGCCCGCCATGCTCTACTGTAAATCGTGGAATGTCCACCAGGGCCGATTGGGCGCACCCAGAATCTTAGTCAATTTAAATAGACTAAGAATCACACCAATAAATGAATAATAAAAAAAACATTATATAAATTAGGTGCACACGCAAATGTAATAAGTTTACCATTTCTTAGTCACACATGAAAATTTATTATTTACTACCTATTAATAAAAATTTAATTNCATACTTATAAGGAGGAGTAGCAGTCTAGTAATAGTCATCCTGACAGTGAAGACGAAAGAAATAACCAAGTACGATTTAATACATTTTAAACGTTTTAAAATCTTTGGCCTCATTTGATGGCGTTAAATGCCTACTATCTCTGCATTACTTTAAATAATATGAAATGAATTATAAAAGTAATAGCGCCAATAATCTCAGAAATCAACGTGCAATAAAAATATGTAAAAAAAAAATTGAAATAAATATATCACAAAGGGACTTTTTATTCACCGTAAATTTTGTTACAGCTCAGATGCGGTTTATTGCAGGCTGGACATGTAAGCTTACGGAATTTCTAATTTTGCTAACAATTAAGGAGTGTTATATCAGTCATTTAATCAGAATATAAAATATACTAGTAAAACAAATGGTACACTTAAACCTCTGGCATTGCAGATTATTAATATTTAAGTTTAAATATTAAATTAATTTTGGCATATAATCCAACACTAAATTATTAAATTAATTATGTGCATTTCTTGATAAATATTTAAGTTTTGGGGGCATGGTTAAATGGCAGTATATTAGTAGAGCCATTCATGTTGCTTTGTTTGGCAAGTTTCAACAGCAAGAGCAAGTAACACAAGATAGTTTTTTTTTTTTTGCGGAAACTTTAATTAAGAAAGATATTTATGAATGTAACTATGAACTATGAAGGTTCATCACCCATCCCCTCTTCCCTCGTCCTTCCAAACGTGGATTAGTTATCAAACCTTTTACATTTACTGTATTATTCTACTTCTAAGATTAAATCAGTCAAAATATAATAGTGCATGGAGATTCAGGCAGGTCATGCAATTCATGAGTGGGACACATATTGACTAAAGTTTGTTCTAGACTTTAGGGATGGTAGAGTAGGGAAAGCGCTTACCCATCAAAGATTCATTCGTAAATTTCGTCAACAATAAGCATTTTCCGTAAATATGTTGTAGTTGAAGTTTTTCGTAACTCTAATGATAACGAAGATATCACGATTACACGTTTTGGTCTTCTATTTTTTTTAAAATTAAGTGTTAGCCTCCCATTCAACCACTTAGGGTCATTGAGGGAGGGGCTATCTACAGGTTGCCATCCCATTCTAAACGACCATGGCTCAGGACAAGCTTTTAATTAAATACAAGATTGCCCTGGGAGGGATTCGAACCCGCGGCGCTAGGATTGCGATACCCGTACGGATCCCATGAGCTACCCCGGTGCCCCAGGTCTTCTTTTTAACTAACTATTTTCCAGACCCGATTAACGAAATCAAGACACGCTTAGCAAAAATAAGCTTAAATACCGGATTTGGTCTCAGTATTGAGAGGGTAAAGTCAAATATAAACCCATACATATTATGTTTTTATCTTCTCCAATGTAGGCTTGCTGGAGATGAGGTTAAGTCCAAAAGTCGCGTCATGGTTCCAGAGGGAAATCTGCTTAAAGTACACATGTCCATACACCGAAAGTCCTGTGGGAGGATTACAAGGAGTCGCGGGAGGCTTGCTGATAACACACATTCTCTTGGGGGGGGGGATTGATAAGAAGCGGACAGAGCTCTCTCGTGGAGCAGAGCCAACAAACCCCCCACCCCCGCAATCAGGCGCTCCCTCACAACACAAAGCTTTATCTCTTCCTCCAATGATAACTGCACTAGACTGCCGCACTATTTATAGCGGGAGTCGCTCCGTCTCTCTCCGCCCTTTCCTCTCTCTCAAACCTTATCTCTCCTCCGCTCATCACAACTTCCAAATGTCACAGCAGCTGATAAAGTTCCTTTACTTTCTTCTTTTACGGAATAAAATCACGAACAGGGCGAAATGCAAATGTGTTGCACACACTATTCATACAGCTCCACCCGATGTCATACACATTTCATTATTAATTTAACTCAAACGTATTCGGCGACACAAGGGTCATCGTCAGTAGCGTCAGAGCAAAGATTTGATCTCATGGGAGTTCACACCTACACTATAGAGATATTAGGTCTTTCCTCTATTACAATTGACCTCTAGTGTAGACAAAATATCTTTTGCAATAAAAAAAAAAAAAAAGAAGAAAAATAAATAAATAGAAAAAAAAAATTATAGGATTAAACAGAATGGCTTTGAATGATGGATATTTCTATACAGCTATCATAAATAAAAACTTTTTTTTGTCAAATAATCAAATTATATACGAATGCAATAAAAGTTATAATTTTGTATAAATAACTTGAGATAAACATACCATATACTATCATAATGCATAACATAAGTTATCATAAATCTATTTCCAGTATTTTTTTTAGAGGAGTAAATTTAATTTCAATAAATTAAATACTACTAATGATTAAATATAAATCTGTTCTTTAACAAACAAAGTACAGACACAAAATATATAACTATATAATAAACAATAATGGCTTGGCTTCACCATGGTTGACACGCAAAAAAAAATATTAATGGCATTTTTAACGCGATTAAAGTTAATAAAATAAAGACAAAAGTGATAATTAACCTAATTCACTTTTACCTAAAACATAAAACTACTGTTATATTTTAACAGTATGCAAACTTATGTGCATTTTAAGAGAAACAGGCATATATGAAAAAATTTAATTAACCCAACAGTCAGGGCGTAATAACCATGATGTTGATCGCCCTATAACTTGATCCTACTGTTATATATAGAAAGATAAGAGAAGGTATTATTTAGATTATTTTATAAATAAACCAAACTCAAAATAAAATAGAATAAAGCAATGTTTTTGTTAAAAATAATAGTATTGGAAGACAGATGGAAAAGAGAGAAAATGGATTAAACAATGAAATGTAAATTTAAATACTTATAACTTAGTACGAAATATTTGATGGGTAAAATGGTAAACAATGCAAGTTTTTATTATTCAGTACTAGATTAAGCAGCAAGAACAATGGAATTACGACTGAAGGGTAGCAAAGACAGGCAAATAGTCTTGTTTTAGGCAAGGACCTACTTGCAGGAGTTCTTCACGAACCTGGATGGAACTTGCTCGACACCAAACAAAGGAGGCCCATCTCAATGATAATCATCACTCATCAATTTAAAAAAAAATTGTACCTTAATAGAAACTTCAGAAAATTCTTTATGTACTTTTATTGATAAACACCTGCCGAGGAGGGGACTCGAACCCGCAGTTCCTGTAGGATCACCTCGTGATTCACGATATACTTTAGGTGAAAAATACTGACATGCAAATACTTTCTCGTAGAGATATTATAGCTTCCTAACTGGCTGGATCCATCTCTTTGCAGAATACAGACGAATGGCCGACCGGGTAAGACCTCTTGCAGTTCTATTTCCGTCTCTCGCAGCTAGCCTCACCGGAGAGTTCTCTCACGCCCCTCAGGAAACATATCGGCAGATATTTGTGTACATCACATCTGCCATATCCTTCACCCCTTGCACCTCCTGCATTCGTCTCCCTCGGCTCCATTTTCCAAAAGGTTTTATGCATCCTCTTCAACATTCCTGCGATAGAAGTATTTATGTCTCTATCGCTGGGATGGGTGTAACGCATTGACGACATTCTCACAGCTACGAGCAGGTCATAATTATTGCACTGTCAAATCTGTTGCTGTCCAAAGCTATGCCATAAGAAAGTGACAGGTCACAGATCTAATTTTAGCTTTGATAGAAACAATTCTCATTTCTCAGATGAAAATAACTTTTGCCGATTTTATTTTTATTTTTGATCCCTAATTAGGGAAACAAAGATCTAAATATAATACCCAGAAAACGTTAATGTTTACAATAGTGAATGGAAAACTGTTGGGGAGTCTATTTAAAATGCATATACATATATATATGTATATATACAACCAAGAACAATGATATGGATGGTTGAACTACATTAAAGAACCACTCAATTCGAAATATCCAAGGCTTCCAGGATTTTTTCTCAATAAAATGTTGCAAAGGTGTGACCTGAACATGCAGCACCACCAAGTTTCTCATTGGATACTATCGGTTTATCCTGTACCCCAAAAATACCAGGTATGCAAGTTTAAAATGTCGTTTATTTCTTAAAATATATACACAGTAATTTAAAAAAAAGTATAATATATTTTATTCAAAGTACTGGCCCTCGCTTTCTACACATTTTGTCCATCTCTCGGGCAATATATGGATACCATTCCAAAAGAATGCTTCATCTTTATTTGAAATCCATTCATCGAGCCATTTTCGTACGTTTTCGAAATTGTTGAAGTGTTGCTCCGCCAATGAGTGTCCCATCGATGAGAAGAGGTGATAATCAGAAGGCGCCAGGTCAGGTGAATACGGCGGGTGGGGTAGGAGTTCCCAACCAAGCGAAGAAATCGTTTCCTTAGTCAATCTGGCTGAATGTGCAGGAGCGTTATCATGCTGAAGAATGACTTTGGCGTGCCTGTGAGCCCATTCTGGGCGTTTTTCGATCAATGCGTGACTCAAATTGATCATTTGTTGTCGGTAGCGCTCGGTATTGACTGTTTCGCCGGGCTTGAGAAGCTCGTAGTTGATTTGGTCGATTTTCTCGTTTTTGATCAGTAACATCAAAATCACCACGTTTGAAACGTTGAAACCAACGTTCACATGTCTTGACGGTTGGAGCAAGATCGCCATAAGTCTCAACAAAAATTCGATGACATTCAGATGCTTTTTTCTTTTGATTAAATAAGAAAATCATGACATGCCGCAAATGCTCTTTATTTGGCTTAAAATTAGACATTTTTAACACCAAAGAAAGGTATGATACGTCCACGTAAACGACTTAAAAACAACTGACTTTTGTAAACAAATGACTAACAAACAAAATAGCGTTTAGAGATAAGCAAATCCTTCAATAGGCTAAGAGCGCATTCTATTGGAATTAAAACGACATTTTAAACTTGCATACCTGGTAAATGATAAAATCAATAGCCATTGATTGTGGTAATAAATTTGAGCCTCTATATTTATCTCTACAGATCCAGCTTATCTCCAATCTCAGCCGGCATAAACATCCAATACGGAATAAAATAAAAATTGATAAATATACCACCGGCATCACAGTCCCAGTTTTATAACACAGTTGAAACCTTGTCAGTTCAGGCCATTTATGATTAGTACGAAAGTGATATGTATGTATTTTAATTAAAATTATTAAACAGTTATGTAGGAGAGAAAAATACCTACAAATATAATTTTTACTATACACTAATAAAGCCCTTTTAATAATACAGTCCCTATAAATTAGTAACGTCAGCTAAATACTTTTATTCCTTTCTTTTTTTTCTTTGATTTAAATTTTTTTTCATTCAAAACATAAATTTACAAAAAAATCAGATATTTAAAAAAATACTAAATAAAACCAAGGATTAGAGGCATAAATACACTAACCTGGCGTCGTATAGTATAAATAGTATTATTAATGTTTAATGGTCAAGATTTATAAATGTTCAATAAGTTTGGACGTGCATGAAGGTGATCTGTTTTGCCAATCAAACCGTTTTGGTAATCACCTGGAAGAAATGGGATAAAAATGCAAACGACCCAAGACTGTGCGAGCGGCCCCGTTCTGGATATATAATTCGGAGAGTGTGTAGCGATGCCAGCGACATATCTTGATGTCTGTCCAAAAGTCCGAGAGGTAACTAGGACGACAGGGAGCGGACCAAGGTAGCTACCAGACCTCCCACCTTAGTGAATGAGAGGAACACACGTAAAAGTGTAAGTAAGCCAGGGTAACTTATAAAGAGTTCAGAAAAAGTATCGATCTTTTGCAAAATTTATCAATTCATATGTCTATCAGTATGAGTATTAACCACCTATTTTTAAATTTAAAATGAATGCAGTTCAAAAAAAAAAAATTACTAAAAAATAAAATAAAAGGCGTCCTAACAAAAATGTCCAAATTTTAGTTTCCTACCAGCTCAAAATATTTCTGGTCCATAGAATTCTACGGATTCCATAGGTCAAAATTTAGAAAATGATAAATGAAAATAGGGACCTAACTTCAACTACAAATTTAAGTTTTGGTGAGATGATATTTTATAGGAAAATGTACCTATGATGCATAGTATAGATCCGTGCTGCGACTGACCCTGAAAGAAAACCGAAGAATGGGAAATGAATGTGTGTAGAGGACGACAAAGTGCGTTAAAGAGAGAAGAGCCGTTCATACTGGCGAAGTATACCAGATAGAAGAAAGAGTTTTGGAGTGGCGACCAAGAATGTGAAGCAGAGGTATACCGCCGACCGATGGACAGACTTGAAAAGAAAGCCACATTGTGTGGCCTAGAATAGACAAAACTGAAGACATCTAAATGAGGCGTATGTTCAGCAGAGTAGAGAAGCAGACAAATTGATGAAGTGGAGAAATACTTCGAAAGCTTGTCATGGTACGAACATGAATAGCTTCATTTCCCTCGTGGGATTTCCAAAAGAGTCCAAATGATTTCTTAGCCAGATAACTTAGTAACTTCATATGTAGCGTACAATGATGACAAAGATAGCATTGGAAGGACGTCATTACGTGGAAGCGAGCCACAGCAGATAACGTCTTTGAAGTGGAATGAAAGTAGCCCACTAAGATTGCTAGTGTCACTTTTTTCAGAAATGGGAAGTGCGTGGGTGCGTCGCGTGATGGATGTGGGTTAGGGGCTTTTCAGAGCACTGAAGTCGGAAGATTTACTATGCCACTATTTAATCTTTACACTTCCTCAATAATATGGACAAAGAGTCATTTAATAGTTCCTTATTCAAAATATTAGACAACAATAAATTTGACTCCAATGTATTTTAATTTACTTTCAATAAAGAATAGTAGTTATGAAAAAACTGCATTTTTCAACAAATCTATATTTTTTCTGAAAAAAAAAGGCTATTTTCGACAGAAGGCGTTTATAAGTTGCTTAATTATTAATGAAATACAAAACATATTCAGTACTTAAATAGAAGAAGATATGCAATGTTAAAAAAAAAAAAAAAAAAATTAGCAGTACGAAGGCTGCTTAAGTCAAATATTGTTGCTTTTTTACCTAACAATAGGTCCAAAAAAATTTATGTGGTCAAGGAAAGAGAGACTATCCATCAGAAAGCCACCCTATTCTAAAACAAACAAAACATTTTACTTGAAGAAAAGCAGCTAGAGTTTTAAGAGGTGGAGTTTCACATTTCAGATTCTCCCTGTATACTACGTCGGTGTGGATGGTAATGTAGGAAGAGTTACTCAAGAGAAAGCCATGGACAGACTTTTTCTTCAGGCTCAATTATGACATCAATCAACATTTACTATTCATAAATGGATTTATAAATAAAATTACATAAAGTTTAATATTAGCGTTTCTTTCATGATAAATTAAAGTAAAGATCAGGAGATTTCTTCTTCTTGTAGAGGAAAGGAGTAGAAGAGTTCTGTTAATACGGCGGTTCACATTCACATTTAGATAATCTTTGACAGTCTACAGGTCTAATCTTTCCACATGAGCAAGGTCTATTTCAATGCCTATTGCGTAGGGAACTCGAAATACGAGTGATAACCATTACATTTGGTAGTTTGGGCTCGGTAATGGCACTCTGAGGACGCCCTCTTCTACCTGGAGGAAGGCAGCTACCCGGAGTGTGATCCATCACCTCTACTACTTGTTTGTTTCGTTCGAGTCTGCCTCTCGAGGAACGCGGAAGACTGTACAGCTGGCAGCTCTGAATGAGGGATTTTCAGCCCTTAACTACACGGTGCAACATTTCCATGCTATCGCCCTTACGAATTTTGTATATGATTCCAAATGGAATTATTACATCCATCAAGTATTTCGAATAGTTTCGATAAATTGAATTGATTAGTACTTTAAAAACAATATCATCTAAATAATGAGTTTGCTAGATGAAATAAACATTTCACACACGAGCTTGAATTTCCAGGTAACCCCCCAATTCTATTCGTTCTGTTTTGCTATAAAACAAACTTTGGCGATATGCCTCATTTCATTAAGGAAAACTACTGTTGCGGCTTCCAGGCCGTGAAGTTAAAAATTTACGGTTCAGGTAAATCGTCATTCAAAAATGTTTCACTCCCACTTGACAGTGCTGTTAATCCTCGTCTAAATTTGCTCAATTACTAACTAACTTCGCTTTGTATTTATAAGTTATAAGCCGAAATTCCCGAAGAGTAAAAGAAAACATAGCGCTTTGACATACACACAATTTAGTGTTTATCATTTTTTATGTCATCAAGTGGGTGGGATTGGAGGAAATATAGACAAAAAATAAATCTGTCGTGGATACAACTTCAATCACTATCCTTCGGAATTCGCGAAGAAAATAAAGCAGTGCGAAGTTACTTTTTATGAGTCTGAGTCTTTTGACTTTTGACGAGTCAAAAATTTTTTTGGATGTACTTACAGTTAAATTAATGTAGGGAAAGAGCCTATATAATTGCTTCTTTTTTTTTAGAGCTTATATCCTTTATGTTTTGAATACTTAATGGAAATAATATTTTTCTAATTGATTATTTACAATATTATTTGAAACATACTTATTCTGTTTCAATAGTATTGCATTTTTAGACCTTTAACAAAGATCTATGAAGCCTTTTTATATCATTATAAGTAATTTAGAAAAAAAAAAAACTTTATTATTTGTGTATTATATTTAAAGTTTCGTATTTTATTATTTACCTGCGACCTAACACCTATTGATCGATCTCTTTAAGTTAAAAAAAATATTTATTTTTAAATACTACAGTATAGACTTATTTATTTGGTGCAAAGAACTTCAAGCTTACTTTACATTTTTTTTTCTGTTCTGTGTATTACTGCACTTACGTTGGCTACAATTCAGTCAGTTTTTAGATAGTAAATAGGGGAAATATTTTATTAAAAAAAAAAAAAAAAATTAAAACGGAATGAATAGAGACCCAAAGTCAATATTGATAAATGAATCGATATGGATAATGACGCAGACGGGGCGAACCGGAAGAAGCCTCTACTCTTGGAATGCTTGACAGTGGAAGCCTTTGAGAACAAACTCAAGGTAATGGGACGAACTGCCAAGACAGGTAAACTTGGCAGTACTCCCCAATGCAACAAGGGCTGGCGTTAAGAGTAATCGCGCTCTACATGGACCTATCTTCCACTTGACCAGAAAGATTGAGCTTCCCAAAGCTAAGACCCTACTACAGTGTGCGCGGGTACGAGCGCCAAGGAGTGAGTGTGGGATCTGGCAGGGGCGGGTAGCGACCCTAAGCAGAGGCGAGACAACCACCTCCGACTCTCGGATATATCGGAGTATCGGGGACTGCCAAATCGTCCCGAGGAGCGCTTCTCAGTCAGCTGAGAAACCAAACCATCAACTCTGACAACCAGCATTCATAACAAATAGCGCGATGACTGAACAAACACAAAAATAATTACTCACAGGTGTTCTAGGTAAACAAATAAAATTATCCTGCGGACGTTCCAAACGGATTGCGAACTCCACGGCTATATATACACCTACAATTACTTCAAAGTTGCAGTTTTCTGTATACTCAAACAAGCCGAGAACGTAGCTCCACTCATGCACAGGCAGGAGAATTCCACCCAGATTGGATACTTGCCATTCCGCGGAATGAGAGTATAACTCCACAACGACTGGTCAACAGGAGTGTGTTACAGTGTTTCGGATTCAGCATGGATTCCGTTTGGACTGAGTCATCAACATCGGATCATTCTTCAGATCTGCCTGATGGACTTCTCAATACACAAGTCAAATTTATATATATATATATATATAAGGCGTTTATAAGTTGC
>KZ807487.1:340168-350215 GCA_000696205.2 Oncopeltus fasciatus | reverse complement strand
CGTCACTGCCAGAACGCCACAGCTTCACCGCTAATCGAAGGTCTCCAACACAGAAATACAGCCGAAGGAGCCCATTGTTGAGGCCGCAATACCCCCCTCCCCCACAATTAGGGGATGACGCCACCCCAAGAAGCCATTCCACATGAGACAATTGGCAAGTCTCTTTAATGGCCGAATTCTCACCTGAGGAATTTCCTACACGCTTGAAAATATATAAATAAACTATAACAACAGGGGGGGGGGAGTCAATGAACGGAGGAATGTCACAGATAGAAACGGAGATAGCTAAGGACGATGCTGAAAACCAACAAGTCGAGAAAGTTGACAGTCATTCACTAAATCTCCCTTGTTTACGTTTTAACAGTCTCATCTAACTCCATGTTCTCTGTTCATTTGTTTCAGACCAGAGGGAAAGTATAGTATGAGTACTGCTCTGATGAGGAAGGCTAGCTTATCCAAAATATTATGAATTTACGCACAGCTAAGAATTTAATTACAGATATAAGGTATACATCTGAAATCTAAGTTTTTTTTTTGTTATTCTTTCATTTTAAGAATTGGAGATTGTTTAATGTATTTCATGAAAGGAACTAATGGATCTTAAATAACATATCATTCAAAATAAGCGTCTTTAAAAATGAGAAACTAAATTTAAAAAAGANGACCCAGCGACCCTTAATGTCAATTTTAAGCAATAAACGCATTTGCTTTATAATCAAATATATCTTCTTTTATAATTTATAAGAACTGCAATACTGATTAAGAGGAATTTAAATGCAGACAGATGTAAATCGAAAGGGAAGAATAAGAGAGGACGAGGAACAGACAAACGGCTTCCGGAGTCAAGAGTCGGTGATATAAAAATGAAATAGCAGGGTGGTTGAAGCTGGCGGCGGCTTGTTAGTGAGAGTTGGCAAGAGTGGGGGAATGTTGTGATGAAGCGAGAGCGAGTTGGAAGGTGACCAAGGCCGATCCATCAAGAACCTAGGGGACGGCATCCCGCCGATGAGCTGGGAAATCCGGGTGCACAGCCAGCCGAAAACTGGAGCTTCACGACAAAGGGGTCGGACCCAGGCGGAAAAAGTGCTTCATGAGAGGTGAACTTAGCCTGCAAGTTACCACCACGAATAAGTACTTCGCTGCAGGTGATAGAACCTTACTATGGTATGATGCACACTACCTATTTCTTCTAGGGAACATTCATCACTGCTTCTTTTCTTCTAAGTCATATGGTTTCGAGGATATTTTATATTCAAACAAGTATATAAAATATCCTCGAAGAAAAAGTTCTTATGCATACTGTAATTATGGGCCGTAACGAGGGACTACTTTATGTAATCTTATTACCAAGTTCCTTCCAATGTCCCGCACTTTGAAAATACAGCTGATTATAATTATATTATACCAGCCTAATTGTAAAATATTCTCGAACAATAACTTTTTTTTTTTTTTTTTTTTTTACTATTTGTAAAATATAAATAGTTAACACTAAAAAATAATTAGCTTACATTTTATCGAAATATGGGACATTGGAATGAAGATGGACATAATNTTTGAAAAATATATCAATGATAAGAAAGTGGAGGTCCGGTGTGTCCAAGTGTCATGAAACCTTTTATATATAGTTATAGTATATATAATTATCTGCCAACGTTTCGGCTTACAATGTAAGCCATCTTCAGGGCTTTCACGAAAGTGAAACCCTATCATGAACAGTTTCAAACCCTATCTCTCAGTCATGAAAATGGGATTTTGGTGATACAACGCCTTCTCTCGCCTTCATGATAGCTCTGAAGATGGCTTACAATGTAAGCTAAAAACGTTGGCAGATAATTAAAAAAACACATATTTTAAATTTGGATTTTTTTTGGATCTACCTTGACCGAACTCCAACAAAAATCGTCTAATAATAATATCTACGGTTGAATAAACTCTCCATTATGTGGTAAGTCAGCTTGTTGATCTTTCGAAATTTCTTCATCTTAATTTTAGATCCCAAAAAAAATATTCCTATCATTAGGCTGACAGCAAAAACATAACTCGAGCAATTATTTCTCGGGCATGCAAAATTAATTGAGTCTAAACAATTTGCATATCTTCCAGTTATTTTCTCAAAAGCTGAAAACGCCCATGCATTATATCTGTATTTGTATTTTGTTGCCTAATCAATGTAACAGAGAAGAAGCAAGATAACCAAGCACAAGGATTACTCAAAATCACCCACGAAGAACAACGTAGGGGNATTCGACATTGGAATGAAGATGAACATAATATTACAAATATTAGTCCATCGTTAAGTAATAGCTGAATAGTTAAATAGTCCAAACCGGAAGTTTTTAATCTGCACCTCACATCTCGCGATGGGAAGACTAACTTCCTACTGCCCTTTTACGTTAAATATTTAGCGGTGGCACTGATTGTACTTGGTCTTTCTGGAACATGGGGGAATCACCTTGACCTGAAACTAGGTTCTATACTGCCAGCTATTATGACTAAAACTTGGTATCAATAAAGAGAAGCATTGGTCTATTTGACGCTTGAGGAGGCAGGCATTGTCACTGACCGATAGAACGAAAGGGAGTAATCAAAAGGCACCAATGGATTCTCTCCGTCCTATGTAAGCTTTCTTTAAAAAACCTTTATTTATTTATTACATTCTTTAAATAAAACATTTTGTAATTTAATCACAATGAAGTTAAAATGACATTCGATGTCAAACACATGAGGAGAGAAGGTGACCAATGACACCACTCTCAAATTATTTACAGACGGGCAGGGTTGTAGGGGTTGGAGTTGGAAGACAAAATCAGGGATATTAAGATCGTGGTGAAGAGATGAATTGGATAGGGAACATTTGCGATTATTCTGAGGGTTTTGGATTGAAAAAAAAAAAAAAAAAGGTTCTAGACTGTAAAAATAATATTTGAGCTTATTTATTCTTGAAGGATGTATGGTCCTGGAATATATGAAGGTTTAAATGGTCCAGTGATTGAAGATCTACCTGTCAAGTACTTAAAATCCTACCTTCGCTTCTAATGACAGACATTTTAAGTCTCGTTTGTAATTAAATACGTTAATGACGCAGCTTAACTTATTGAGAGAATTGTCTAAGAGATCGCTAATTCAATAAATACGCGTCCTCTACACGTTTAAATCTCCCGCAGTAAAACATCTGATACAGCTCATAAGTGTAAAACAAAATTACATCTAACGATTTTCATAAAACTTATTATAAATGATATTCTAACAATACCGTAAGATTGCATCATCAGACAATGCAGCGGAAGATTATATGGACAATAGAATATTGAATTACTTACTTTTTAATGAATATTAATAATATAATATTAATCTACTAGCAAAGGAGTTTGTCTGGCATTCTAAATGGAATTTGAACAAAACCATTGCTATCTAACTTGGAGAGTAAAATGAATAATAAGTTCTAAAGAATCCTGAATTTGTTCTAATGGTTTTCAAACTAGACATAAATACTATGTTACAACATGGGAAAAATACTTTTTTCATCATTGACTGACTTATTAGTTCCTATTCTCAACTTTCTTTTTGGATAAGAATTATTTGTATTGACAAATTATCACTCCATATATATCCAAAATCACAACATATTGATCTGTTAATGTTCATTCATGTATTACTGATTGACGTTATTAAGACGAATTAAATTATTATTACTGACTATTTTCGCAGACGAATACAAAAAATAATATACAAAACTAATGAAGAAACCATGAACAAAGTTTTGGCTCTCAGCTTTAGATTAGTTAAGATTTTAGTTATTATTTAATATGTTACATCTTATTTGTTGCTGTACAGAAAAGAAAAAAAAATCAAACTACTTTTTTTCCCAATTCTCATTTAATTTCGGTTTAATTTTAAATTATCAAGCACATGTTAGTGATATATAGATGGTCATTGATGGGAAACTTGTTAGTAGAAGAAAAAAAAATGCTCTCTCAGCTTGCAAATAAGCGACGGCTATGGACCAGAGCGAATTTTTGCAATATATTGCGTCAGAACTGACTAATTTGGCACGTATAGTATAATCCTATATTTTTTCTCAAGATTTTAAAAATCTTAACCAAACTTATAGATACTAGGGAGTCTTTTTAACAGTGAAAAATGCAATACGTTCATTAAAGGCTTCAAAGAAAAAGAAAATTTCGGGTGGGAAGATGTGTAGGAGGATTTAAAAAAAAAAAAAAAAAAAAGGCCAAATGCACCATGTAGGAAGTGTAAGGATGAGTAACCGTCTATATTCCGAGCTCCCTGAATAGTTTTTAGGGGTGTGGTGGGGGGAGGGGAGGGGATTAAAATTTCCCAGCTCTGAAGAAAATGCGTTGGCAAAGAGAGCAGCCTCTCGTACTGGCCGATCTGAGAGGTCTCATCTCAATAAATCTGCGAGAGATGAGAGGCTGGCCAAGGTGACTGTCGTGGCAGGAATAAAACGGACAGTGTTGCCCAGCGTCCCACTTGCACAAATCCACCCCCCCCCCATCCTCAGGCCAATAGGCTGCCGCACTAAACTCACCGCGGATATAGTCGGGGTGACTATTCCATGCCACGTCCGACATGGAAGAGGACTAGGAGTGTAAGAGTTCCCTCGAAAAACCATCCAGTCACAACCACAAGAAATATATATAAACATAAAGTCGTTATTGTAAATATATTATATTAAATGTTTCAAAATTAAATTTTAAAAAATTATTTAAAACTAATTATACTAAAGATATTACGTAAAATCTTTTTTGGGGTATTTAATTCCACGTAAATTTTAACGATTTTTAGTGACTCGTTGTTTCCCAATATTTCACTGATCGTAAGGGACATATTGAGTTTCGTTCTATGAGATTCATATAGTCGACATTCGGTTAGAATATGTTTAACAGATAACAGAGTATTACATGAACTGCAGGTTGGTGGGGACTCCTTAGTCATCAAGTAGCCATGAGTCAATCGGGTATGCCCAATTCTTAATCTTGTGATGACGGATTCATATTTTCGACTGTTATTTAATGATGTATTCCACTGCCTGACGCTAGTTTTAACTTCTCTTAACTTATTTTCCTGTATTCCTATCCATTGGTGCTGCCATTCTGCCCAAATTAAGCTTTTTATGTGGGATGTAAGGTCCCCTTTGGGGATTTTGGAAAAGGGAATACCTTCTGTTATTGCTTTTTTGGCTAAAAAATCTACCTCTTCATTTGATTTAATCCCACAATGACTGGGTATCCAAATAAATGTGACTNCCCTAAACTTTCGAAACATGAAAAATTAATTTAACAACCATGTGCAAGGAAAATCGTAAAAAATCTAATTTGGTTTTATATTATAAGAACAAGGGGTACAACCCTCGAAACTGCATAAAAAATATTATACGAAATATTTTTCTGAATAGGCGTTTTACGAAAAAAAATTAAACAATATAAATATGAGAAATAAAAAATTTAACAGACATTCCACTTATTTTTTCATAAAACTTATTGTAACAAAGATAACACGATTTTAAATTTTTATTATTTTGTTCTGTTTCATATATTATACAGATAATAATAATAATATCTATAACAAATAAACATTTCGAATGTATAGAAAAAAATATTCTTACTAAGGCAAGATTCAAAACTGAGTCTGAAACCTCAGAAGTGAATCGCCAGCCAAGCGAACTAACCTCTACTCAACCTCTGGAAACCCATCTCTCTGTAAAATTAACTTTTATAGCAAGGTGAAGATTTGCCGTTTATTTGCCACGTCACAGCTAAAATGTGATAGCCCATTTCTAGGCCATTATTAATAATTTTAGATATTTCTGAAAACATAAATTTTATAGATTTTTAGATATAAGTTTTTAAATTCATAAACTATTAAACTGAAATTCCAAATAAAAAAAAAAAATTCTACCACAGCAGGATTAGAATGTGCGTCACCTTTTCTATTCGCTAGCCACTAGGCGTGCTTCATGAGGGTAAATCTCCACCACCCACCAGAGATGGAGATGTAACATGCCACAACCAACGGAATGTTGAGAGATAAATGTCTTAAACGATATATCAACATCGTTATAGCACAGACTCATCTGACAAAAAAAAAAAATTGATGAATGCTTACTGATTTATCTTAACTCCAAAACCGTGAAAAAAAAAGAAAAAAAATTCCAAAATGTTCGAGTATTCGTTTAAAAATCTCTCACATCAGCCTTCTTCCCTGTCGGCATATTTTCTTTTAATACTTGCGCTTAGCCCACTCACACCCTGCCATCGACAATCTTCTTTCCCTCTACAATATCAGTATATTCTTTCATTTCCCATAGAGAATGACAGTCACTGACAGTGTTCTCATTCATCATCCATTGTTGGGGAGAAATATTTTAATTTTTGTGTCGAACAACACATATTTGCAATGAAGTTATTAAAGGACAAATTCGTATCTGTTCTGATGGCATTAGATATATTCAGCTTCTATCGATGTAATATAATTTAAGACTTATTAAAATTTTTTTGGGGGGGTTTTTTGTTTTAAATCCTGTTTGTGATTACAATGTGAGCTAAAAAGCCAGCACTGGAAAATATATTTTCTTCCTCTTCTAATACCTCTATATATTTTCCAAATATCTGAACAATGAGAAATAAATTAAAAAATACCTTAATTAGCCTTGTCGTATTTATTAAAAACCAAAGTATAATGATACAGGAAAAATAAAAAATAAAATTGGCTTACATATATATTTATGTGTAGGGGAGATAAAATTATCAGAAGGAATAAGGAAATGAAACTGCTCTTGGGAGAGGGGGGTGCGTACGGTTAGTTGCCAAGATATTCAGGGGATATAAAGAAAAATAACTTATAGTTAGCACAGTTCAGTGAAAACTACTCAGAAATCTCTGAAGTAACAAGGAGACAATAAATTTAATAATTATAGAATTTTTTTGGACAATCGTCACAGGTATTTTCTAATTCTAAAAAACAAGATACAGTTTTAGAACAGTAAACAATATATTTTCTTCAGATACATTAGCAGAAAATGGAATTTCATACAAGTGAACTTTTCCCTAACAAAAAGTGTAAACAAAAGTAAAGAAAAAAAATTGATTTCCTTCTCTTCCTCATTAATCATAAAACTAATAATTGACCAGACTATTCAAACTTTCCAAATTTAAACAATTGCAAAATCACATTAGAAGGATTAAGAAAAGTGAAAAAAATGTCAAGAGTTCACTTAAAACTATTATTTAACCTAAATCATGAGCCCTGAATGAGACGACACCCTTTTGACTTAAAAAACTTTATTTACAAACTTTCGCTTATACTTGCTCGATATCACTTCGATTCAACCATCAGAAATCAAAAATTAAAACATTGAAATGTAAGTGTGTGTGTCTATATATATATATAGATTTACGTGCATGCAAGTGAATGTTTGTGCCTGTGTGTCAACAATTTTCAGTTTAATAACTGAAATTTTGGGCGACTCTTTTAATTGCAAATTGAAAGACTGAAGAAGAGTCTATTATTGAAATAATCCATAATTAAATTGACAGGAGTGGGGGATTAGCTGAAATGTCAAGAGTGAATAATGAAACTTACAAAATGATTCGTTTATTGATTATTTTAGAAAATACACAAATAAATAAAATTATCAGTTATTTCGGTTTTATTTTAACATTTTATAAACCACGATAAGTTTTATTACCTAATGAAATTCGGCAAGTCGCATTTAAGTACAAAAATAATATTCTGACTTGCCTATGGAAACAAATCGAGCAAACATGAGTGAGGGATCGTCTGTCAGCATCAAGTGGGAGTTGATAAATTAGAGGCTTACATCGATATTAAGTTGAAAATTATATTAAAATATATTATCAGGGTTCAGATGCATATAGCTGTCTTATAGAATACTTTATCATTAGCTAATGAGGGAAATATTTGAACAGCACCTGTTTCACCATGAAAAACGCTGATTCACACTAGATTTTCTTTCATAGAAGAAACGAAGAAGAGGAATCACAAAATGTAGTCCCTAATGCCCTTACGTGGGCACAGATTATATATTACGATATAAAATCACAATTACAACACATATACATATACTCTCATATAAAAAAATTATTAATGCATAATTTAAAAAAAAAAATAGGTTATACACATATTATTTTCTACGAAAAAAGTGATGGAGATATTTAACCAGTTGGCCCTCAAATAAAGACCCAGCGACCCTTTATGTCAATTTCAAGCAATAAACGCATTTGCTTTATAATCAAATATATCTTCTTTTATAATTTATAAGAACTGCAATACTGATTAAGAGGAATTTAAATGCAGACAGATGTAAATCGAAAGGGAAGAATAAGAGAGGACGAGGAACAGACAAACGGCTTCCGGAGTCAAGAGTCGGTGATATAAAAATGAAATAGCAGGGTGGTTGAAGCTGGCGGCGGCTTGTTAGTGAGAGTTGGCAAGAGTGGGGGAATGTTGTGATGAAGCGAGAGCGAGTTGGAAGGTGACCANCGTCACTGCCAGAACGCCACAGCTTCACCGCTAATCGAAGGTCTCCAACACAGAAATACAGCCGAAGGAGCCCATTGTTGAGGCCGCAATACCCCCCTCCCCCACAATTAGGGGATGACGCCACCCCAAGAAGCCATTCCACATGAGACAATTGGCAAGTCTCTTTAATGGCCGAATTCTCACCTGAGGAATTTCCTACACGCTTGAAAATATATAAATAAACTATAACAACAGGGGGGGGGGAGTCAATGAACGGAGGAATGTCACAGATAGAAACGGAGATAGCTAAGGACGATGCTGAAAACCAACAAGTCGGGAAAGTTGACAGTCATTCACTAAATCTCCCTTGTTTACGTTTTAACAGTCTCATCTAACTCCATGTTCTCTGTTCATTTGTTTCAGACTAGAGGCAAAGTATAGTATGAGAACTGCTCTGATGAGGAAGGCTAGATTATCCAAAATATTAAGAATTTACGCACACCTAAGAATTTCATTCCAGATATTAAGTATACATCTGAAATCTAAGTTTTTTTTTTGTTTTTCATTTTAAGAATAGGAGATTGTTTAATGTATTTCATGAAAGGAACTAATGGATCTTAAATAACATATCATTCAAAATAAGCGTCTTTAAAAATGAGAAACTAAATTTAAAAAAGACAACTATGAAGATAAGAATTATTAGATGATTTTTTTGGGGGTTCGGTCAAGGTGAGCCAGAAAAATAAAAATTTAAAAAAAGTGTATTTAAAAAAAAATTATCTGCAGACGTTTCGGCTTATATTGTAAGCCATCTTCAGGGATATCATAAAGACGAAAGGGGACGTCCTGTCCCTAAGTTCACATTTCCATGACTGGAGATGTGAAAAAAAATCATGGCTGGAAAAAAAAAAAATCTAATAATAATACCTACGGTCAAAAAACTCTCCATTTGAACTATAAAGATAAGGTTTTTTCAAAGACACATTCAAAACTATCTCTTTGAAATTTGGCATGCTAAATCAGCATGACCCAAGGCCAAGATCGTAGGGATGGCTGGATTTTTTATTTTTACCTCCTTCAAAAAATAATTTATTCTTTGGGGCAAGGATTTGTTCAGTCCTGGATGCATAAGCGTAGTGGGGGTTGCTTACAACACACTTTTACAATAATACCTTAACAGCAAATATTAGCGAAAATTAATGAAAATTAGAATTGTTTTTTTTTTTAGTACAGGAAAAGATAAAGTATTTCAATAAATTTTTTGCTCTGATACATCCTTTGTTTCTTTAAAACCATAGGATGTTCACAACTATCAAAAATAAAGGGTATCAGTTAAATTAGTAATTTAAGCTCACATATGAGCCCCGTCAATTTCCTTGAGTCATTCATTCTATTTATGTAACACGAAGTAATGAAAACTATTCTAGTGGACAAAAAACAATGTGCAATGAAGAAAGATAGAAAAAGAAAAAAGTCTATTAGTGCAATGGAGAACAAAAAAAAAAAAAAAAAAAAAAAAAAAAAAAAAAAAAAAAAAAAAAAAAA
>KZ807487.1:328332-338810 GCA_000696205.2 Oncopeltus fasciatus | reverse complement strand
TTTGAAATCACAGGTCTATGTCAATAAGCCCAAAACCACCCGTGCATTAAAGGAGGAGAGTCAACGCTGCATCAGCTAAATTCAGCCACATTAATACGAAATGGTCGTGGAAAACTTCGACAAACACGAGCGAATGTGCATGCAAAGCCGTGGAATGGACTACTTGCCCAATGTGTTATTCCATAAATAACCCTATCTTATGTACTTTATGAATAAATAAAAAAATAACAAGAAAAAGACTAAAAACTGTGTTTTCTTTTAAATTCAAATCTTGCGTTAATTTTTGGGACGCCCATTAGAATCAATAATATTATAACAAAATGCCTGGAAAAATTTACTCGAAATATTTGTTCTGATAACAATCCATGCATATCAATTTTTGCTTAAAGTCTATTTAACAATAACATCCTTTTTTTTTGGTAAAAGCTTTTTAGAATAAAAAATCTGAGGGGAATGTCAATGATCTTCACTTATTATTTAATAGATAAAACTTAATGAATAAAAGAAATACAACTTTGTAAATAGAAACCAATAAAATATAAATTAATTTTTAGTTATTCATACTACATACGTTTAAATACGAATTATAAATCTTATCTTGTCCGACTTAGAAAAAATAAGAAAAATCTGTCTACGGCCATCACTGAACTACTCCAATCTGCTTTCATTTACAACTTGACCTTTTATTATAATGCAAAATCATGTATTCAATTTAATTATTAACTGAGATCAATAGTAAAAGCTAAAAAGCTAAATTCCCAGTAGAAGATCTACCAAAACTATGCAGTTCTACATCGAGGACATATTGTTTACAATCGAAACTTGGGTGAACACAAGTTGGAGGAACCTCCAACCGTAAATATCCAATAAAGTCGAATTGTTTCAAGATCACTGTACTCTGCTTTGCTGTGAAATGAAGAAGGAACGACTGTTGGCAGAATCCACACGTGCCTCTCGCAGACAGAATAGCAGGCTTGTTTACGTGTAAGGGCCCGAACTGCTGTCACATTTATCCAGCTGACCTATATTTCAGTAGGAGACGAACGGCGAACTAATGAGACGACGTGTTTCCGTTTGCTTGGCGCCCGTCACGGAATTTCAACAGGGCCATCAGGCGACCCAAGGGGAGCTGGCTAAACAAACGGACGGAAAGTTACCCAAGTGTCTACTATATCCCTGATCTGGAACAGTCAGACACGAAGTAATTAAAACCGCGGCTATTCCGTTCTCTCTTGCGCCAAAGAGAAACTCTACAAGAGCTGGATCTCTTAAAGATGAGACACCCCCAATGGTTTAGAGATTCAAGTCGGTCGAAGTCCTCTGACACTAATATTCCCATCATCGTCAGATCTACATATCTATGTAAATATTCGAAATTTAAAAAAGATATACATGAAGGTTGCAAGAAAATAATTAAATACAACAAATGAAATTTGATTTAGCTAAAAATTAAACGTTATTAATTATAACTATCATACCTCCCGTAATCTGTCTTCATTGGTTTCTGCAAACCATCTTCTGCAGAAACCAATGAAGACGGATTACGGAAGGTATGATAGTTCTATATTCATTGGTAGTTATAATAACCCTTTAGATTATTTACCTTATTAATTATACACATATAGTATTGTTCGTGTTTTGAGCAAATAAGCAAAGCGATGATGAAGAGAAAATAAATGCATCCCAGCTGATCTACTAAAAACAAAAGGAGAAAGATAATATTACAATAACAAAAAGTGGAACGTCTAAATGTCTATTATGTATATTTAAAAATAATCGATTATTTCGCCCTAATTTATCAAAACTGAATTTTGAAACCAATTAAATAAATTATAAACTTCCAATATATATGTATCACCTCTTGTAACAACCAAATAATAGATAGTACAACTCATCACATTAAAGCTTTTCTCTACTATAAATATTTATTTATAATCATGTAAGAAGGCAAGTCCACATTTATTTGTTTTATTAATGATGCATAAATCATCTTTTGAAAAACATTATTTTGATAATATTTAACATTTTATTAATTCTAAATTAATCAATAAATAGAATTCTGTATTATAAAAATTTAAAGTTTATTTACTCATAAGTTCAGTCCTAATTATCTATAAAAACCCCAGTAACCTTTTTCTTAAAGTACTTACTGCATTACAATTATCATGCTATTGTGTTTGATCATTATTTATTATTATTTGAACGTTCTATTTATTAATTTAATTTTAACCAGTTGATATAATTTTACCACCACATACTCAAAGACACACTTAAAACATGCTCTATATTATATGAAATATGTCGGGCTTTTAATGTTGTTAACATATTACAATAATGGGGTATCTTTCCTTGTCTAAAATTATGGTGTCCGAATTCTCTGTGGTGCAATTCTAGGACACTATAATCTTATTATACGCATTTTGATATATTTTTGTATCGTGTACTGTCATCCATGTGTTGCTTATTCCTGGCTTCAAGACTTGGAGTAGTTTTACTGATATATTCCCTAGGGCAAGAGGGGATGGGATTTTACGGAGAACATTGCTCTATTGGTTTCAATTATCTTTAAGGGGAGAATAATCGTTTCTAATATTATTTATTGTCTTTATAACCTCATAATTTTTTTATATAAAATTATTAATAATAAACGGGAGATAACTGAACCCCACCCTATGATACAAAGTAAAGAAGTATATTTTGGAAACAATGAAAATTATTTTTAAAGATGGTTATTGCAAAGCGAACTCACACGTCAATGATTGGTTTTCATTGTTCATAGAATCAGTGGAAATTTGAAAAAAAATTATACAAAAGAAACGATGTCAAAGTGAACAGCCTGACTTTCAAAAGGAATATCTGATTAAGGGGGGAAAAAATAAAATAAGGATGGGATCACAACCGAAATTCAGAAGAGCGGTTCCTCCCACCACAGAAATACACAAGGGATGGTGACGGAGGATGGCGTCGCTCCGGCCGGATATGACATGGATTTAGGGTTTTTTAAAGTGCAGCCAGTGTTGTCGATAACTCAGCCGGCATGGTGGAGGCAAGCACCCACACCTCAAGCGGAGCAGGGAATCTGTTTTAAAATAAGCCAGCATGATGAATGTAGCACCGGGGTGAATTAGTAAAGGCGATTAGGGGAGGGGGGGGATAGTGGCCCTTCCGAAAATAAAAGTTAAATCCCAAACAAATGGCTCCGAACAAACAAATACCTGTCGAGGATAAGAGCCCTTACATATTTATTCCCTCCTTTTCCGTTCAAATATAATTATAATACACGACCCATTTAGAGGATACTTCAATGAAGTCTGAGAGTGCACTAAGCCCTTATTGTCGATCAAGTGGATTTACAGCTGGAAAGGAGCGGCTGTGAACAAGATGTAAAAGCTACACGTGCATTTAAATCTGTCAAAAACACAAAATACAGACCTAACAACTGACAAAAAAAAGAAAATATCATAAATAGCAAATCTGGAATACCTGTTTACCAACTTCATTAAAACTAAACGAAGCAAAAATAAATTTCTGATTTTAATGCTAGTGAATATATTGAGTATTATTGTAGGTAAATCTACAGAAATATTTGGCAAATAAACTATACTGATTGTAGGATTCCGAAAGAATGTATCTACAAATACAAATTGACGTTATTCTCAAAACTGATTTTAGAAAATTATTAATATGTTCTCCCTAATATATTCCCATAACTGACAGTCTCTAAAATACAGATACATAGACTCACATATATTATTGTAAGACCATAAATATATATGGACCACAGTTTTATTCTAAATAAAATTAAAAGTATCATTTAAATGAAAAACGAAAGGCTAGGTTAGTTAATATGTATTGGGGGACCACCTCAAATGTTAAGTACGAGTAAAAGTAAGTAAATATTTAGTTCGAAGTGAATACAACCCACATTTATTCTTACGTTATGTTCATATAAATAAATTATACATGAATTTGCTATGAATGTGCCCCCCACACTTAAAATATATATTTTTTTAAACAAAAAATCATCATATGATATTTTACACGCAAAAAAACTTACTTAGGAAAATGTTTAAAAAAAATTAAAAATCGGAGGTTTGGGTCACACCCAAAGTGGAATAATTTCACAAATTCTCTTTGAAAAAAATGTATTAAACTTATTCAATATTTAGTCTTTTATTTTTCTTGGGGAAAAATGACTTATTTATAGTAAAATTGGATTGGGGAGAGGAGGATAGACAAGGACCAAATTGAATAACTCATAATATTTTTACTGTTATAGCTCTCTCATGAGAAAAATGAACAATATAACAAGTATAAAATGAAATTCATTAACACGTGTCTTTTAATATATTATATGAAAAGTTTAGTAAAAAGATAGAAAGCAGTAAAGTAAGACCGTTAAGCGTCTCAACCACATCTTCCCTCCGGTATTTTACTCGTTACTGTAATTTACTCTTATCCATGCTACCTATCCATACTTAATGGAACATGGGAAAACCGCTTAAGACTAACCGCATAATGTGAGAAAGTAAAGCCCACCACATTGCAATGCAGAATGTAAAAAAAAATAAAAGTAAGAGTAAATAAATAAAAAATTAGAGTCCTAAAGAGTTAACTCATGCACACGCTCATAGCTCGAGTATAAGATCTAAGCATCTTCGAAAATATTTTTCAAAACTCGTGTTATTGGCGCAAAGTAAAAAAGTTAAAGGAAACCCATCAAATAGCAAGGGAATAATAAGCACGAACGTCGGAAACTAAGAGTGAGCCAGAAATAAAACTCAAAAAGAGAGACCCTACACGAAGGGAGAAGGGCTGAACCATGTCCGAGAGAGATGAAAGAGCTGTCAGGAGTGTGGAGGTACGACCAAGTTTTCACCAAATAACAGCACCACAAGACACCATCCAGGGAGATAAACAACTTTTCAAATTACACTTTAAATAAACATTCAAGTTAAATAATAATAGAAGATAACATCAATAATAGTTGGGTTTTAGCCAAGAAGTATAATGAATACACTAAATTGAACTAGGCATTATTTTGTACTTTGCTATGTGAAACATCAGAACCTGACCATTACTAGGCCTTACTTACTTAACTATATAACTAATCTATATACTAACAAGGAATTAAAAATATATTTTACATAGTAGTTGTTCTTCTGTAAAATGTGGTTGTGAACATGAACCATCAGCAAATGGTCATTAGCAAAGAATGCCCCAAAGATAAAGTTAACTTCTATTAAAGTTATGAGGTCTGATATGCGATAAACTTAATCTAAACCTCTTGAATTTTTGAAATTTTAGGAAGAAAAATTTTGAAATTCGTTGAATAGTTAGAAATCATTAGTCAGGAAGGACTGAGTTTTCACATTGAGCACATTTTCCAATACACGTCTTAAGTCATTAGTGACAAAACAAGTCAATCGAAACTGGCATTTATTTCAGGACAGGCCACAGAACGTACTGTCCGTACTCTTTGTCCTAGTACACATAGCATGATAGTACCTTCAATCAAAATTCTGCAATTTCTGCTCGCATTAGCTCTAATTTCCACAAAAGTCATGATTATCCGTAAGAAAATTCCGATCAAGATGTTTTACTATAACCCTAATACCTGAAGCACATTCGTTCTATATATTTGACCCGCTAACTCAGCAAACTCTTTTGGTCCTACTACAAATAAAATATTTTGCATAAAACGGCATTTTTTATTTTCAAATTGTGCCGACAATATTCTTACCTAACGAAGCATTTATCGCCCAGTCGAGTCTAGTCAAACAACCAAGATTCGCATACTCATAAATCGCCCTTTAAGAAAGAAGTCGCTCGAACTGCATTTAATTGTGCAAACCACAGTTTCATGTTGGAATCAGAAGCACTGTTTCCTCGTTCGTAATCTAAGATTGTGTTGAAGGGCGCAACAGCTATTGGACACAAGCCACAAACATCATGTCATCAAAACCAGTCTTATTTGGCTCCCCATAGTGAAAATAAATAACACAATAACTTTAATATTTTTTTTTATGATATCAGAAGGGTTCCAGAATTTCCTTTTTACTTACAAAGAAAAGAACGTATATTGCGACAGTGGGTTGTGACGTCATAAGATCCTACAGGGTTGCCCAAACTGATATACCTCTTTGCCATAGATAGTAACTAGTTTCCACTTCCTTGGAAGTCAATATAATCTACAAGTGCAGAAGAATATAACCGGCTTTTGGAAAGGGTCATAACCCTCTTCCCTCTGCTTTATTTGTTAGTAAAAATTAGTATAACCATAAAAAAGTACGGACTCGGCGAAATTAGCCATCTTCATTGAATAATCCCACTCAGCATTTTCCATGAGAACCCAGGTTCCTTCTCTCCTACAGTGCGATATAAATTTAAAATAAGAAGCCCAATATGTACCATTCCGGCACTGTAGGCAAATCTGCTGGTACTCAGTTCAAGACGCTAAACATTCCGCAAGTGATCACGAGCGCACTTTCAACGGAAGCGTCGTTTGATTTGACTCGTTCAATACTTATCCTTGTCGAACACCGAACGTGTCATAACAAACGATGCACTTGGGCAAATGTTATTTTTATGTATTCTCGCCTCGTGATCGCTTCTCATGTTAAAAACTGATTTTGTGCGTCTATAGCAATTTTTGTGTATGACATTTGTTTATTATTTATTTTCACAACAAATCTGTTATTCACCTGTATCATCTCCAAAATTGATCACTGAACGAACGGCTAAATCTGCTTAAAAAACTATGTTGCTTTCAACTTTTAAATAATCAAATACATATAAAACTTTAATATTAATATATTTACGAATCATTAATTGTGTACAATAAAGATTGGCTTCCAGCTGTTCAATAAATTTTATAGACAACAAAGAGATCATACGGGAAAAAAAATAGACTAAAAACTTTAAAATAAAGAGTCTCGTAGAAGCAATGAGTCTCATTGCTACTATTTATTGATAAGAACAACGATAGTACCCATATCATTGTTATTGGCTTAAATTAAATTTATATTATGATTTCCTAACTTGAGATCAATTGCATTATTTATTATGGCAAGTTCAATAGATAAAATAAATGGTTCAATGAAGGGCCACTACACAATCTTCTATTGAAAAATGATGCAAAACATTTTGTCCAGTTGGAATGCCTTATCACATGGAATAAGGGATCACATATACATGTCTAGATAGAACTACCCCCTCTCTCTCCACGCCAATACAATATTGGCATGTGTTAACAAAAACGTATTACAAATAATAATATACTTTCTTATTATAATAGGATCCTGACAGGATGGTCAATTATTACATAAACTTAAGATTGATGTAAATAAGATAGTAATTTCAACATGGAAAAACTGAAAATGTTGAAAAATATCCATAACATAATTTGTAAATGCTTCAAAATAATAATAAAAATACTTCCAAATATTATTACTTATTCTAAAATTGTATAAGAAATAATTAACTGATAAAAATAAGAATAAAATATTAAATAAAAAGAGGAAAAAAAAATATTCAATTTTTTGAATTGATAAAGGAAAATATGTTTATTAATTATTAGAATTTAAAGAATTAAAAATTTAATAATTTTTCAGAGATATTCAGCATTAAATAATATAATTGTTGGTTCTACATATATAATTTAGAAGTTATAATAATTATAGTTTTAATAAATTACTAATTGGAATAAAAAGAACAAAATGAAAATCTATATATTACGCTCAGCATATGTATTAAGTGATTTTAAATATAAAACTTATTTCAAATTATTGGGGATTTACAGGATAAAGCATATTTCTTTTTACAAGAACAAAGAGGATGTCTGACATGACCTACTCTCAATAAAACGTAAGGAAAATAGTTAACACAAGGTAATTTGTCTTGTAGAGAATAGGATAAGACAATTAAAAGAATAGCAGTCTTTGAGCCTAGTTGTTGGCTAATACAGTACTCTAAGATGTGAGGTACAAGAAAAAACTAAATAAATAGATAAAAAAAATATCTGGACCATAGAAGCTATTCTGTTTGGCAGCAGGAACCACAGAAGGTGCCAATTACTGCTCGGTCTATCACCAAGGAGGTGAAGCCAATCCAATGAATGCTCATTGCAAAATACCCTAATTCGATAAACCTAGCTTAACCATCAGCTGCAGTCAAATGTTTAATTGACCTAAAAGTCAAGACATAAAAAGATTATTGAAGTGAGCCCTTATTTTTAGACAGTTATTTTACTATCTAAGTAATAAAATTACGCAGTACTAATACTAAGAAAATCATTTTGTTAGTACAGCTTATTAGTACAGTACTGCAACACTAATGTTGCAGTACTCTACTAATAAGCTGTNAAAAGGGATATTCAGAGGAGACTCTTCTTTCACAGTGACTGAAACAGAACAGAGCATACATTACTGGATCTTAATATAACTAACATTAACTGTACAGTACAAGAGATATAAAACTAATTATGCAATCTATTTGGAGTTTACTCAACAACTCTGAAATATAAGGTACAAATACTCACATTGAAAGTATAATTAATGGAAACTTGAAATGTTCCCAAGAAAATTAAATTCAAAGTTCACTATAACAATTCATATGATTTTAATAAGTTTGAAAACTTGAAAATACCTACCTCGGATGTGTTCATCTATCTTTAAGCCCTCTGTCATAATGGCTACAGAATCTGAAAAGAAATTCCATCTTAAAATAGCGTGTTCCTCAGATCTATATAATATTTCATATATAAAATATTAATAATACCTCCTTTTATTCTAAAACTATATAATAATAAAAAATATTGCACAGGAGAGAGACGAAAAGAGAATGAAAATAGTTATGTTTTGGGATTTTCTTGATAAGCTATCATTTCATTCTTTCATTTCATTTGCCGAACGATCAGCTATCATATCGATCTTCTTCCTGTAATCTCCCTTTATATCAACAAGGATTTATTATCTTTGTAAGCCCCCTAGAGTAACCTCACTATTTTCTCTCAATGCCACTGTTAAATTTTTTTTTTTTTTTTTTTTTTTTTAAAGTACACAAGAAGATAAATTGCTAAATAGGAGGGAGGAGAGAGACCTGTTTCTGCCTGTCGGCATTTTAAGAGAGGAGTGAAGGTGAAGGATGAGTTAGGTGTGTGAATGGTGGGCGGGGGAGCCCACTGAAAGTAGATTTATTAATTACGAACTAAACTAATAACTAGCTACAGGGGGTGCGGAGTTTGTTTTGCAGCAGAAACTGCACTGTAAAGGCCAGTTCAGTTATTTGCTACTAAATTTACAGGACACAGTTGGTTGGACATTCATCTGCAGGCGGGCATATCTCTACTGTGGTGGTGATGAGAGCAAACCCAGGTCCAAGGGGCTCTTATACCTGCCTAGGACCAGACCCTGATCTAAGTCTGTTTTCTCATTGGTTGGCTCAAATCAATCCGGAGGAGTCTGTATGGCTCCTGTTACCACTGGGAGCTCTGTTGATTTTCCTGACTGATGATGCTGGTTTCCAATTTTGCCTTAGTGTATATCCTTCTTCCCTATAAATTTTATTTGGATTCATTATGATTTCTATGGCATTCCTGATTATTCCGCAATAGTAATTATTCTCTTATCTAGAATGATGGTGCTCTCAAACAGTATCTGGTGGGAGATGCCTACGAAATGTTGCAAGCCGACTTCCCTGTGCATCTATGCTTAATGTCAGATATAAATAATGGCTGATGTAAAAGTAACTTTACTACCTGGTCAAGCTCGGAAAAAGTAATTATTAATAATTTATTGTTATATATTTTGTTGTATTGCCTTCAAATGAATATTATAACAAGCTTTAGAAGAATTTTCTAATATTTTGGGTTTTAGATTAACCTCTATTTCTAATCATATAAATTTGTTTATTTAGTTTGGTTTTACACATTTTATTACTTATATTTTTATCTATCTATTAAAAGTTAATTGAGTAGCATTTAAAATATACCAATGTTACAACTTGAGTTTTTAATTCAAATTTAGTATTTCATGTAATGTAACACCAAATATTTTAAAATTTTTAATAGAATACAATTATTATTCTTTTTTTTATCAATTTTTTTTCCCTCAACCAAAAACTACTCACTTATATATAATTAAATAGAATTAATTTACATATTTGAGTCACAAATAAGCCCTTACTTCCTATAAATTCTGGACAATAAATTTATCTTTGTATTTTTAAATGCATATTCCTTTAAAAAAAAAAAAATGTACTGTTAATAAACTTGTTTATCTGTTTTGTTTGATGCATTTTCTAAATGATAATGAAGATTTTAAATTTTGGCCTGCTTCAAAATAGCTAGTACCCCTAAACCAATTTCAGCCATTAATAAACTCATCCAAGGAATTGCAAAAAGAAGTTACAATAAAAATTTGAGATTCATTATTTTAGACACTGTAAGTGCTAGAGCAGACTCAAACAATATATATATA
>KZ807487.1:296839-317120 GCA_000696205.2 Oncopeltus fasciatus | reverse complement strand
GAGAGAGAGAGAGAGAGAGAGAGAGAGAGAGAGAGAGAGAGAGAGAGAGAGAGAGAGAGTGGTTGTGGGAGGGGGAGAGGGGAAGAGAGAGAGAAGGAGTGAGAGGGGGAGGGGAGACACACACACACAGATAAGTCTCTCTGTATGAATGGCAAGTCACTTTTGCAATGCAAAGTGAACAGGTTAAGTTCACTATTAAGTATAATCAGACTAACAAGAGTGGGGAAATGTCAAGTGCAAATAAACAAATATTTTTTTTTTTGCTGAAGGGAGCATAATATTTATAAAAATAAAATTTTAAATATTAAACTGGACAATAAGGAATGGGAGCTAACCTGAAACATAATTTTTAATTTAATGGACTAAAACCATAATCAATCACTTTTCTTCAAGAAATTTGGCCATCGCTCTTAAATGCAAAAAGTAAGGCAGAGAGAAATTAATGTGATGTGGACCAGATTAGTTTCTTATTAACTAATTACTTAAATCTGGAGGCAGTTTCTCTCAAGTCACTTTGGAATATTCTATTGCAAGTAATCCTCCTAATACAGCTAACTACTCAAATTTGTTTATTATTATTTATTTCAACGTTTCAATACAGCAGTGTATAAAATGCCAAAAGAATTCCAGATGGTCTCTAAGGCGTCTGCTATGTTTGAAAGTAAAAATTATTTAACAAACACAAGTATTCACATTACTTTCTTTAACTTATATTAGTATTTGATATATTCTCATTGCTTGCTTTTTGTATATTATTATTTATATTTGCTCACTTGTTTTTTATAATATTCATTAGTACAAAGACCATCTTAAGAATTTTTAGTGGGGCCATTTGAAAGGTCTGAAATATAAAGTTCTGTGTCTACTACCAGGTATGCAAGTTTAAAATGTCGTTTTAATTCCAATAGTATGCGCTCTTAGCCTATTGAAGGATTTGCTTATCTCTAAACGCTATTTTGTTTGTTAGTCATTTGTTTACAAAAGTCAGTTGTTTTTAAGTCGTTTACGTGGACGTATCATACCTTTCTTTGGTGTTAAAAATGTCTAATTTTAAGCCAAATAAAGAGCATTTGCGGCATGTCATGATTTTCTTATTTAATCAAAAGAAAAAGGCATCTGAATGTCATCGAATTTTTGTTGAGACTTATGGCGATCTTGCTCCAACCGTCAAGACATGTGAACGTTGGTTTCAACGTTTCAAACGTGGTGATTTTGATGTTACTGATCAAAAACGAGAAAATCGACCAAATCGACTACGAGCTTCTCAAGCCCGGCGAAACAGTCAATACCGAGCGCTACCGACAACAAATGATCAATTTGAGTCACGCATTGATCGAAAAACGCCCAGAATGGGCTCACAGGCACGCCAAAGTCATTCTTCAGCATGATAACGCTCCTGCACATTCAGCCAGATTGACTAAGGAAACGATTTCTTCGCTTGGTTGGGAACTCCTACCCCACCCGCCGTATTCACCTGACCTGGCGCCTTCTGATTATCACCTCTTCTCATCGATGGGACACTCATTGGCGGAGCAACACTTCAACAATTTCGAAAACGTACGAAAATGGCTCGATGAATGGATTTCAAATAAAGATGAAGCATTCTTTTGGAATGGTATCCATATATTGCCCGAGAGATGGACAAAATGTGTAGAAAGCGAGGGCCAGTACTTTGAATAAAATATATTATACTTTTTTTAAAATTACTGTGTATATATTTTAAGAAATAAACGACATTTTAAACTTGCATACCTGTTAAGTACAATTAAGAAGATATTCTAGACAACAATTATCTCTGTTTCTTTAGAGTAATATATTTAAGGAATAAAGTTGGGGTCATCTCCCCTTTTCTAATTAGAGAATTTTATTGATATCTAAGCAGGGAAAACAAATTAGACAGGTCAAAATAAATACAATTTTTATTTTATATCTCTGAAAGTAAGGTTTGCTTGGACCTTACTCCCAGGTCAAGTTGAAGTCTACTATAAGAGCTGGTTGTCCAATAAGCATGTCTAGCAAAAGCAAAAGTTATACATTTTAATACATTGCTTTTTTTCCCTCAAAAATGAATTTTTGTAATTTAGTTTTTCAAAGCTAAATCAATCTCAAATATATAAAACTAGATATGATTAAAATGTTCATCCAGGATTTATGTACTCTAAGCAGATTAAATATGTGTATAGTAAATAAATAAATGATGAAATTCGTCATACAAGCAAGAGAAAAAAAACAACACAAAAGTTATCTGTGCTCTAGACTGGCCAGAAAGGAAGAGTGGGGAAGTACTCATCCATTGTAGCTATGTTCTTCAATTTTTTTCTTAACAATCATGTTTTGTAAACATACTATAGTGCTCAGACATTAGAAAGTTCAATTTAACACCCATTATGTTATATAAACTTNTATTATTCCTATTCATATTCTTAAACTAAGTTAGATTATTTTTTTAATTAATAAGGATATAAATTGATATAAAATATAAATAAATCAAATAACTCTTAACATGACAATTAATGATGTAACTGAATCGATGTTTAAATTCTCAGAGAATAATATTAGACACATAAATTTACTAAATAAAAAAAATTTGTACTTAAAACAGTAAAATAAATTTTTTTTTTTAAAACATAGATGATCTTCTGAAGTACATAATCGATTTGCATGTAATTTTTTTAGATAGTTATAAGTCATAAGATAAAAAAAGAGATGGTCTGCTCCACTTCAATTGAATTGACAAAAATTGTTTTATATTGAGAACTGTGCTTTGTTCTATATAAATAAAACTGGAACTATCAGGAACAGTGAACTTCAATAAATATATAAAATATGAAATGTCATTTTGACACTGTCACTGCATAATTATTAACAGAACTTTAAATGTCTAAATATTTAAATACATAATACAGTTCTCTGATAAAGTAATCGATAGTTTTCAATTAACATATTTACCATTTTTTTTTCACATAGAAATTTAAAACTTACAGCCTATTTAATTCATTCATATATATATATATATATATATATATATAATGAAACACTCGCAGCTGTGATATATAGTAAACAAAAACTGGTGGGATAGAAAGCGCAGTGAACACACAAAAAGGAAAAATCACAATGAGTAAAATTTTCAGTGAGGATTGAAGAGAAACTCTTTACTCTTTTTGGGTGTTCACTACACTCTCTATCCCACCGGTTCTTGTTTACTATATATTGCAGCCGCGAGTGTTTCATTTTATATACATATACTATATAGTTATACATATAAAACAAATATGATTTTTGTTAACCCTCTAAACCCCATCTTTCCCTCATTCGATTTCAATAAAAAATGAATTCTTTCAAGGGTATGCAATGGAAAGCCTAAATATTGAATTTGAATAATTTATTTAAAAAATAAAATGGCCTACCCAAAACTCAAAAGTACATTCTTAAATATCTTTCTAAATGTGCATATCTTGCAAAACATCGAATATTAATTTTATAAAACTACTTATTTTTATTAATGATAATAATGACGAGGATATTAAAAGAATAATATTAATAGANGGATTTAATGATAGTAATAACAAGGATATTTTATATTTATATCTTCCTTTAATCCCATTATGCAAAAATACCAAATTTTGTTTCATTGTTTTAAAACGGCAGTAAGCAGTGTGCACACAGACTTATATTTTTCAAAAGTTGCATCGAGGTATCAATGTGAAGCTTGATTTTTCTAAGGGAAATCTACTGAAAAGCGAAATGTAATCACAATATAATTCATACAATAGGATGCAAAAAATACACAAAAATATTAATGGAAGGAAAGAAACTAGGATCCCATAGCCCTTAAATATGTAAAAAAAAAGTTTGCATAACATTAGGAAGTTTAAATAGTTTGTGATACCAAATCAAATACCGAGACCTAACCTCTACATTAAAATGAAAAAATAGTTTAAAATAAAAAACAGAGCACATTCAACAACAATCCAAATTTTGAATATTAATTTAACTATGGGCCACAACTTATTTTCCACTACCTGCATAAATTACTGATACTTATATTCACTATTCTTAGAAAGAAAAGATCTAAATACCATAAAATTTTAATAATTAAAAACTAGAGTAACTTGATTAGAGATAAAAGGAAACAAAAATATAAGGCATCACAATTGCACAAATGTCAGTTTGGCAGGTCTAGCCGGCTGGTTGTAAGAGCCAGGATTCAAGTGAAACACGTTATTTCTTTATATAATTTGTAGTTATATTAATAAATGAAAAGAATGTAAAACAAGATATTGGGAAGTACATTATTTATAAGTACATATCATAAAAACCATTATTATTTAGACTGATTAATTGTTGTCTGTCTTTATCAGTTAACTTAATCTAATGAAAGTTGTTCTTCATAGTAATTAGGTAAAAAAATGTTAACAAATTTGTCATCAAAGAAAAGATTAACTATCCTAAATCATTCATAAAACTTTCTTATTAATTTTTATTCCCTCTTAAGAAACTGACATCAATGTGGAATCACCATAAATAAATTGTTATATTAATAATGTTGAAAATCACATTTAAACCATATTTAGTCTATTAGACTTCACATGCCCCCACAGAAAATCATAAAAGCAGTCTGATGGAATCAAGTATTTAATTAATTATTTTCGGCTTACCAATACATGCAACTAGTACATTCAATTTTATAATAGTGCAAAACTGCTTAGATGATATAACAATATGAAAATAGAAAATATGAATTTTTATTTTGATGAAACTATTTTTTCTGTATTTTCCTCGCAAAATGATTAGAGGGGGAATATATTGAAGGCTAAAGAAATAAGATTATTTATTGCAAGTTTTTTCAAAATAGTTTAAGCTGATTTGGTTTATCTATTTAAAAAACAACAAAAAAATTATTTTTATAGATATTACATAGTCTAAATTGCACGCTATGAGAATTGAATAAAATTCTGGGCCTTATGAACAAAATTTCATCTCTATTGTTTTAAGTGTTTAACTACAACGTTGTTCCTAGACATGCTCACAAAAATGTGCACAATTTCTTTTAAAAGAAAAGTTTTATTTTAATTCAAGAGCCTTCAAAATATTTTTATAGAATCAGTTTGATTTTTTGACTAAAGGTTATTCTTTCTAAATCAATTGTTAATACAGTTCATGTTTCACAAAGTGAAAGAACTAACAGCAAAATATAATACAATTTAAGAGTATGAAATGAATTTTTAATATAGTAAATAAACATGTTTAATTTATAAATTTATTTTTTATCAAACCTACCTAATTGACAAATTTTCTGTGACATAATAGGGAAAATAAATTTAAGAGAAGGTTGCAATTCTACAGGTTAAAAGACCTAATTATGTTAAATTCTAAGCTTCACTTTTTCACATTTCATTTTAGTGAATAAAAACAAATTTACCTAAATAGTTCAATAAATAGATACCTCAAAAGTTATTTCAAAACAATATTAGAATAAGCGACAACAAAAATCAAATATGCTTTTAAATGTCTCAAATTAATAAGAACTGAACTAGATTTTGTTTTGAAATATTAATGAATATAATTAATAATACATAAAACAACAATGGAGTTAAAAAAATAAACTTCTTGGTTGAGTGATAATTATGTGATCATAATCATACTGTTAACTGACAATTATAAAGCTTTCCATGGGACTATTGCATGTAGAGAAGAATAAAATTGTAAATACATAGTTATTTGATAATTATAGACAATATTTAGCAGAAGGAAAAGAAGCATATATTACCTGTCATAATTCAATGACCTAGTACTACACTATTACTGACAGGAAATAAACTACCAACAATCAATATGTTGAAAAAATTTGTCAATCAAATAAACAAATCTAATTCAGGGAGAGACCAAAGAAAGCTAAGCGAGAAACCAATTTTCAAACCTAATAAGCATTGATGATAAAATTTAATGCCAGTCTGTTGTAGACAAAATTATAGTTGAAGCTAATAAATACAAACATTAAAAAAGCAAATGAATGATAAGTGAGGAATGCCACGCGATAAAATACAACATAATGAACAATTACATTATATTAAGATATAATGTGGAATTTACAGAGAATATTTGCAATTTCACAAGTCCTTAAAGTTCCAAAACAAATATAAAGAAATAGAGCTTTTACCTTTCTTTGAAAATGACTAGAGAAGTACCACACAACATAAACGTCCAATTAAAAGGAAACATGAACCAATGATACAGATACTGATAACTTTTCTCCGAATATCAATACCCGGCGAAAACCACTATTAATCATTGTCTTAATATAATGATTGCGTGGGTGCGGCGAATATACAATAAGTTATAAAAACAAAGCATTATGATTGGTATGCTGTTTAACTCACCATAGACTGCTAATTACCATAGCAAATAAACATTTATCACGAAACTATAATATTTATCGATATCACTCTATAAACACAAAACTAGAATATACTGTGACCATGAAGGACACTTATTATAATCATATGGTCTTTATGTCAAAATGTTGGTTATAACTGATTTCAAAACTTAGGTGATAACACAAACTATTAAAAATCTTTAGATTTAATTAAATGAAATAGAATATTTTAAAAGACACACTAAAATATTTGGAAATATTCGTATAAGAAGGTTATAATGACTGTTTAGAAAACTTATTATCTGATAAAATTGGTTAAAATTTGACATTAAATATATCTTAAAATTTTAATTCATTGAAATATTTGTTATTTAAGTACTCTTGACGGGTTTCTTTAATCTATGATATTATCAATTTTATGAAGGTTTAGGCTTGTGCTGCACTCTAACGGATTTTACTGAAACTATTATTTAGTCTTCACTGGCAATTCATGATTATACTTCAGTGAATTCAGATTGTGCTTAGGGGGATTCGTCGTTAAGCGGTTTCTTCTGTTTTGTCTGAGGATGCCGATTTAGTGCGTTTATTACACACTTCATGGTTCTTATTGTTCGCTTGGACCAAGTGGTAAGTGCCCCATTTACAATAAATACCCTCCTAATTATTTATTTGTTCGTTGAAAAAAAAAAATTGCCTGTCAAAACTTTGTCAAAGTAGATAATAGTTTATTCATTGTTTTACGTTAATTACCTCCTAAATAATATTTTTTTGTCTTTTTTAAAAACACATGCTATTTGAAAAACATGATTTTATTTATCTGCTATATCTATCATGTTTTCTGTTATCAAATCTTATCAATTCACCTGTGTATACCTTATACTGTGTATGTAATTACTTTTTTTTTTTTTTTTTTTTTTTTTTGGGGTAGTAACATTTACTTGGTAAGTGGGGAATGAATAATTTGATGATAAACGTGATTTTTCTCTTTATTTGGAGTTAGTTCATCCGAGAAGACAGGATGCGATTGATTTTTCGGCCCTTCCGGTAAAGTAGGCCAGCGCGCCGCCGAGTGACCTAGTTACCTTTCATAATCAATGCTACTACAGTCGCTGTGTCGCGTCTTCCTGTCTGACTCGAAAGGCACCGCGCCGACTCATTTACTACGTGTAAACACTGCTTAGCGCGGACAGCCTTGTCAATGAACTTTGACAGTTGCAGCTATTGCTCCTTTGTTTACATTTTACTATTACTGCTTAGCTTATTTTTATCTTATATTATTATCTTTTTTAGGGGGTTTATTTTACGTCGACTGAGCCATTATTTCCTTTAATTACAAAGATGCTTTAATTTTATTTTGTATCAAATCAATTTACTACCTACTGAGTGCTTTTCTTCAACAATAAAATACATTTTTAAATTTGTTATTTTCTCAATCATTAATAGTGCTTATTCTATTGAAATCGAAGAACTTATTCTTATATAGTGTAAATAAAAATATATAAAATAATTAAANTAATCACTTAAATAATTAAAAAAATATAAAATAATTAAATTAATATTTTGGCCGAATTATATATTTTATGATCAGTTATGACTTTTTACTTGTTTTATTCTTTTTGATTTGGCAATTAATATTTTTAATCTCTGAGCAAGTTATCATATTTAAAAAAAAAAAGAGGTCATCTTATGGAACTGCGTGAATTACTAGTATCTTCTAAGGGGATTTGGAGGGAGGAGATGAAACAGCGCATTTGAACCTTTTTTTATATAATTGATGCTTTTGAGTATTGTTCTGAATATCTATTATTTTCCTTGTTTTTCCACAAAAACAAACTTGTGTACTCACAAAAATAAATACATTTTTGTTTACAGCTTGAAAAATTGTATCTGAAATTATGAGTATTGTGCCAGTGTCTCAGTTCTTTTAATAATACTTTCTGAACTAAAAGGAATTAGCAAAATGTTATAAAAAATTTATAGTTTTTCTACACAAATGGAGCTGTAGATAATAGCAATGGCTTTAAGCTAATATTATAGGATATTTTTTCATGCTTGTGCATATTTAATACTGGAAGTTTTTATTTAATTTTTTTTTTGTGTATATTAATTCACAAAACCATTGTTTATATTTAACTTTGTAATTTTAGGCGTCGTAATGCGATATTACAAACTTAGTGATGTTTTCCTTTGAAAAATTATAAAATTAGAGTACAGGAAACAATTAATGAGAGGGTTGTGTGTTGAGAATTTAATGAGTTATTTAGCTCGTCCCGGTGGTGTAATGGAATCATACTGGCCCGGAAAGCAGGAGATCCAGGTTCGAGTCCTGGCTGGGACAGATAGATTTTTTATTCTATTCCCTCTCATTAATTGTTTATGAAGCATTGTTACATTCCCAAATATTGTATAATTGAAATTACAAATGATTAAAGAGGGGCTAATGTTGATTAAGTACACAATACATTTCTTCAAAATGTACAAATTTGCATAACTTATTTTCAATCAACATTTTGACGGAATAAAGTACCTCATTAGTCGTTTACCTCCACGGTCTCTAACTTCAACTGTAAATAAAATATAAGTCTTGTTAAAGTTTTATTTATTATTTAGTCGTATACGAAAAAATTGATTAAGTATATGAGTTAACCATAAAAATAAAAATAGAAATTCCTAAGGGAGGCGGCCTTACTCCCTATCCCGGCCTCCCACAAATATACGAATAACATAAGTCATTGCAGAGTTAACTTGCTTTGGTAAAACACAGCGTTGCGTTTATTCTCAATTCATAAAAAATGAATATATATCCACAGTATAGGTACAAAAATATTTGCAGTGGAAAATCCTACATTTGTATACCATTTCACAGAAATTCAGGCTTATGCGGTCTGATCTTGCCTTGGATATGTTCCTGAAAACTTCTTAATTCCCTCAATGACATTTTAAATATCCCACTATTTTTTAGTTAGGTGGACGGAATAAAGTACTCTCATTCATTTATGATTATTTTTACTATCATCCTTTTTTTCTTCATTAAAAAAAAATATAAAAGGTTATTTTCACTACCAATAAATATAGAATATACTATCATACCTTCTATTACCGTCTTCATTGGTTTCTGCAAACCATCTTCTGTTGGCGAGCGCTTTTGGTCATTGCAGTTGAATACAGACAGTGACAGTGAACACATGTATTCGGCCACGAAGATGGACAATGTCCGAAAGCGCTCGCCAACGGAGGATGGTTTGCAGAAACCAATAAAGACGGATAACAGAAGGTATGATAAAAAAAAAATATATATTTACCACCCATTTAACCACATTAGTCATGCAGAGAGGGCTACCTTCAAATAGCTACCCTATTCTAACCTTAGCAATTGACTAACTATTATTTATCAATAAATGCTTGTCTAGTGTGGGATTCGAACCCTCTGTGTCAGGGAGTCCGAACTGATTCTTTCGGCTATGTTATGCCCCATTATTCATCTTTTTGAAGTTTTGTACGATTAACTTAAATGTTTCAAAACCTTTTTAGGTTATCGAAACAATATTTAACATAAATTTACTATATAGATATTTAGATGCACACGTAGGCTTCCACTGTATTTATATATGCATATTATTATTAAACGAATTAGGAACCATCTTGATTTTTTTTACTTTGAACAAGCATAATGTGTCATTTAGTTTAAGAAAAATTTTTTAATTTCTCTTTTCATATCGTTCTTTAATGTTTGAATCGTTGTGGGTGGAGGGGGGGGGGGGGGAGAGGAAAAGGGATTAATTAAAAAATGCTTAATTTATTTGTTGTTTTTAGTAATATGATAAAAATTTATGGAACATAGTAAGTGAAAAATTCTTTCTTGTGCTTATGTTCAATGACATTTTACGACTTTTATTAAAAACGGTAATTTGAATGCAATTGTAATTGTTAAGTTGTTAAGTTCTTCTTACCTATGTCGTTTTTTAATTATACTTGGAATTTTTTTTTAATTTTATGAAGCTCTTACGTGCAATCTTCTTTCTTAATATCACTAGTTATTTCTCCTGGGTTTGTGATTAGTGATTAGTGAATTCTAGCTGGATAGATAATCGGCTCGTGGATACGATCTTATCTGCCTCATGGCTTCGTCTTGCCTTGAACACAAGCTACTTATAGAAGTATCTGATTGTCTTTTAATAAATATTCTCAGCAATCTTTAATAAATAGCAAACCCGTTTCAAGGTAATCATATAACCTTAATTGTTTCCTTTCGGCAAATTTCCTTCAAGAAAATGAAGCTAATGGTATTATGATAAAACTTTTGAAAAATTTCTTTGATTCTTCACTGATACTGCATAAGTTGTCAATTTGTCTTTAGCGCCCAAAATTCTCAACAATCTGAGACTAAATTCAAAATTTGACCTCCTATTCTCAAACTACTGAGTTTTAATTCCACTTAGACTCGGACTAAAGTGCGGGGAGTTGGAGAGATTATCTAGCCTGCCTCGGTGATGTAGGGGTCAGCATACATGCCCGTAAAGCTGGCGACCCGGATTCGAGTCCCGGCTGAGGTTATAAGATTTTTTTTTGTGGCTCCTTAAGAACCCTATACTCCCTTGCGTCGAGAAGATGGTTTTTAGATGGACCTCTTCTAACAAAGACAAGGCTGAAACAATTGTCCAGCATCTCAACAAACATTTACTCCTCATTTAGATTTTTTAGACTAATCATGTATTATGAAGAATTTCTGGATGATTAATAATTAAATTGTCCATTTCTTTCCTCCCACTCAAGGCACTATATATATTTAAAAAGTATATGTGAAATTAGGCAGCTCTATGCTGTTAAAAAGTATTTACTGTGATTTCGCACATAGCTAATGAATTTCAAGATTAGCTGTTTGAACATTGAATAGTTTCTATTTCGTCACCACTTTATTTCAACACAAATTATAGATAAGTAATGGTGATGAGGAAAGTCGTCTGAAAATGTCTACCCGATGCATGTTCATGAAGTTTAGTTAGTGATGTTACGTAATCAAATTATAATGAAATTGTTATCCACAGAAAAGATAAGCTAGAATAAATAAAAGTTTTCTTTATTCTTATTTTTAATGTCTATTTCCTTGACAAATATGTACGACTGACGCTAAATATCTAAGAGGGCCTAGTATCTAAAACATATGTTTCAAAAATACAAATTGGGTTGCCAGGTTAGCTCATGGTATCCGTTCGGGTCTCGCTATCCCACCTAGAGCAGCTGTTACCGATGAATGAAAGCTCGTCCATGTGCCATGGATGTTTAGAATGGGATGGCAACCTGTACCCCTGTAGCCTCTCCTTCTAGGTCCCTGATTGGTTGAAAGGGAGGCTACACATATAATATACATTGCCACGTGATTGGCTCTAGCTGTCCCTGCTGTCCACTCTTCTGTGGTGGGTAGGTAGTAGTAAGGCGAAAGCAGAGCATGAACAGAACGGTCCAGTGCCTTTCGGGAATGCGGCTTCTCCTAACGGATTCCCGAGGATTCTGTCTGCCTTTAGCGGAGAGAGGCTTTTTTCTTCTCGGACTAATTTTATTTCGGCAGGAGTTCTGAAGCCATTTTCTCATAACCATTCAACGGTTTAAACATTTATTCTTAAATATTATAAATTGCTAAGACTGAGAGTATTCCTCCACTTTTGGGGCGAGATACTAGAAGGCCCAGTAATAGTACTAGCCAGTAGTCTGGTAGTTAACCTGTAGTCTTGGTGGACTGGTACTTTTGGTAGACATTCTTAAAGTACCCTTTTAATGTATCTCTATGTCAAACACATATTCAGTAGGATCTTTTGTGTGCCTCACTAAATATGAAGGCGAGAAAATTACTCCTACATGACATAAGTATTTATGACAATATTAATAAATTCACAAATTGGTCTTTCTTTAAACCCTTCACTTCTTTAGCCCACTTTTAGAACTACCAACGACTTAATTTTACTGTTTTAATTCTGTTCCGAGAAAAAGTTATAATTCTCTATTTTTTTTTCTATTCTAAATATACAACGATGCTCTGTCTTTCTTTAAATACTTTTTTATCATACATATTATGTAATATAAATGTTTGAAAATAATATTTTACACCTTATTATGTCTTGTACTTTTCAGTTTTTTCTTCCTTATACTTATACTCCCCCAACCCTTCATTTATCGCCCATTACCTTTAATTATGTTTAATCGAAGCACCCATCTCTTTCTTCGTCGTAAGATTTCAAACATTATCGTGCTTATTCTGCGATTTGTAAGATAAACCTGAAATGTGAAATTTAGTTATTATGCTTTAAAAATTTCTGGAGCCTGGTAGATACTATTTTAAATTTTAGTTTACCTTATTGCCAATAATAGATTTTCAAAATAATTCAGTACATCATCTTCAGTCAATCCCTAAATAATGAGGGTCATTGCTAATAATTTACACTAGCTTATTAAGTCTCGATANTTGTGGAAGCTGGGCACTAGACTACATGTTAAGGGTTAGCCAATGAAATCTCTCGGCACCCCAAAGAAATCGACCAGTCTGAAAGGCGAGACGTCGTCTCGTTGTACTTAAAGCTGGTGCGAGGCCTGGGAATGCTTGAATGCCAAGGGCGGCATTGGACCCCCCCCCCACCCCTCACACACGCTAGTAGCCGCAGATGGTGGTGGGGGCTAGCCGTAAACTCTCTACTTCTAGGTCTACTTCCATATGGTATACACCTCCAAGAATTGAGTCTTCCGAATCAGTTCAAAAGTTTTCGATGTACAATTTTTATAGTTTTACTGATGCAGGTTAGTTATTTATAAAATAAATGAGTAAACTCTTGATAATTAGATGGTCTTAGACTTCAATTATCTCCTACTTATCCACCAATTTACGAGTTATATATCCTGGGTGATATGACTAAAACTATGTATGCTTAACGAATTCATAGCGATAACACAAATCCAAGATTCTTTGTTCTTACCACTTGGCTGTTAGAAAATTTTTGTATTGTTTACCCTCTCTTTAACTTATGGAGTTTATTCACTCGAGAGCGCATACACATGTAATGCAACATAAGTTATCATGCTGGTGTATGACTGTGAGGTAGCTGTGTAGCAGACACGGAGGAGTGTGTGTGTGGCAGGGGCGCTGTCCTGGGGCGGCTGTCGACCTCCCCGTCCTTGGGGGGGCCTTGCCCGCCTCCTCCAGTCAGCTGGTTCTTATCAGGAGAGGCGGCCCGTTATCATGGCTCCTCTCTCTCTCTCCTCACCAATACCGCTACCTCTCCCCTGGTCTCCGTGCTCTGCTCTTTGGCGAAATACTTGTAAAAACGCCAGCCTTCTCTTTTCTCCATCCTCACCCCGGTCAAAACTGTTAGGAATTTATCATCAGTTCTATCATTATCATTTTGACAGTCTGCTAATATTTTGTTTCGAGTATTGATTATTACTTTTTTTTATGAAGTATTTCTTTCTTTCTATAACATAATGTTGTGTGTTTAAAAGTACATAAATGCTATCGAACCCTAGAGGCAGTCTAGAAAATCATTTTTCTATAGTATTTTGGGCTTCATTTGCTGCAAATATTTTAACTAATTCGTTTTAAGCAGATGATGGAGGAGAGTCGGAGAGCTAGATGAAGACCTTATTGGATTATAGCCCTATCTATTTTTTATTATTATTTATCTGAAATTCTCTCTGAACGCTCTTAATAAAGACAGTATTTAGGAATTCATTTTAATGGGTTGAACACTGAACGACTTTATTACTCAGTTTCTTTTCTTTTATTTANTTTTTTTTTTTTTTTTTTTTTTTTTTTTTTTTTTTTTTTTTTTTTTTTTAATCACTAAGTGTGAAAATTTATAACAATTGTTATAATTAGTTTCCATAGTTTTCCGTATTTCGAATCTGCCTTTATATATATATATATAACACGAGCTTAAATAATACTTTATATCCCCGACAGATTTAATTATGTATATTTATATAATTAAATCTGTCAGGGATATAAATTACTATTTAAGCTCGTGTTCTTTCTTCGTAAATGCGATTACGTTTTGATTTTAACGGAGAACATTTGTGTAAAATTCCATCAGAATCTAGAGAGCTGTTTCTTCGTACATTCTGCAACGGAACTTATTATAAAGTTATAGAAAGATCAAAATTTGTCTTAATATAAATCTTAATCCTAATATTTTCGTTGTTCTTTAAGTTAGAAAAAAAATTAGTGGAAGAAAATAAATGTAAAATATCATTTAAAACTTTTATGTTTTATAATTTATTTTATTTTATTTTATTTTTTTTCCCCCCGAAAAACGCTTATTAGGGAATAACTATACGAATGTAACTACGATGAGAGACCGCTTCCACCACTTTTCTTGCCTAGCCACCCTAGAGGAAAGCTTAGTGTGTATACATTTTACTCCGATTGTAAATACGATTACGATATTTATTCGTATTTATAAAGAGGTTTAGTGAAACCCGGGAAATCCTCTTAGATTGTCCACTTCCTGCTATATTTGCCTCGCTCCAAGATCAGATCAACCCCTTTTCAGTTTTCGAAATTTTGGAAGAAAAAAACAAACAAACAAATAAACAGCCATACTCTTCTCAACCTTTAGCCAATCACTCGAGAAATTCATACATATTAACTTCAAGTCTTGCCAATAGGATTATTAGGTTTCTTTACTTATTTAAAACTTTTTTAAGGAAATTATTTTTGAATAATTTATAGAAAATATACAATATGACTAAAATATGAAAAGTAGTCGACAATAATGTCGATCAGATGCAACTTCCCACTTCTGCTACTCTTCCCATTTTAGAAATTAAAGAAAATATTTTATAAAATAAGAACTAAATTTCATAAATATAGTTATAAATTGTATATTTATATTTATAAAACGAACAAATGATACTTAAAAGTAAAAATGATTTTAGTATTTGTAGTAATCCCAGCATTTCCGAAATTCTTTGTTATATTTTTCTAAAAGTATATATTTGTCTTGAGTCAAGGAACTATATTTAACAAATCTGAGTGTCCCTGGCATTCAATAAGTTCTTTCTTATCGCTGAATTTCTGTCCTGGTTCAAGTTTTTAAAAAATGTTTTTAGCCTTTCTTTCAACCACTTACCCTAATTGACCCTCATGGAGGAAGGTGTTATCTACGGGTTGCCATCCCATTCTAAACATCCATGGCACATCTACAGGCTTTGTCAAATTTTGCTGGGGATTTCTGTCCGTAGCGCCAGGATTGCGAGTCCGAGATTCAAACCAGCAGGAATCAGGTTGAGAGGCCACACGCATCTTTTTTAACCAAAACAGTTGCCCTCGTATGTGTTTTTTGAACAAGCCCATCTAAGCTTAATTATTTAATTAATAACTTTAAAAATTTTTGTATCCTTTCTACACTTCCAGAACAGCAATTTATTAAGAGTATAATTTTTAATGAAAATGAAATTTAATAGCATAACAGGCGTGATACGTACATTTATAAAAATGATGATTACAATTTTGTAAGAACTATATTAAGATGACATTTGTTAAATTTTTAGAAAATTAGGCTCGTAGAGAATAACTTAATAATCATTTCTGTGATCTATATGCTTAAAATTAAAGAAAATAAAAGTTTGGTATCCAGACCTTCACTCATCAAGGTAAAATGTCAAATTCCTTTTTCTGTCAAGATGCTCGCTGAGGTAGTATTTATTGTGGAAGCTGGGCACTAGACTACATGTTAAGGGTTAGCCAATGAAATCTCTCGGCACCCCAAAGAAATCGACCAGTCTGAAAGGCGAGACGTCGTCTCGTTGTACTTAAAGCTGGTGCGAGGCCTGGGAATGCTTGAATGCCAAGGGCGGCATTGGACCACCCCCTCTCACACACGCAAGTAGCCGCAGATGGTGGTGGGGGCCTAGCCGTAAACTCTCTACTTCTAGGTCTACTTCCATATGGTATACACCTCCAAGGATTGAGTCTTCTCATTTGTCCTAGCATTTGAATATTATCTGTACGCTTTAGCAAAACTCACCCTCGGCATTGCAAGGCGATTTTTTTTCTGGCTTCCTTAGCGTGAGATTACATACCACAATTAATTCANTGAATGCCAAGGGCAGCATTGGACCACCCCCTCTCACACACGCAAGTAGCCGCAGATGGTGGTGGGGGCCTAGCCGTAAACTCTCTACTTCTAGGTCTACTTCCATATGGTATACACCTCCAAGAATTGAGTCTTCCGAATCAGTTCAAAAGTTTTCGATGTACAATTTTTATAGTTTTACTGATGCAGGTTAGTTATTTATAAAATAAATGAGTAAACTCTTGATAATTAGATGGTCTTAGACTTCAATTATCTCCTACTTATCCACCAATTTACGAGTTATATATCCTGGGTGATATGACTAAAACTATGTATGCTTAACGAATTCATAGCGATAACACAAATCCAAGATTCTTTGTTCTTACCACTTGGCTGTTAGAAAATTTTTGTATTGTTTACCCTCTCTTTAACTTATGGAGTTTATGGCTGAAGCTCATTTGAACCTACATAAATTGTCGAAAAAAATAGAAGCTAAATCTTACATTTCGTCATATTCCATTCATTCGTTTCCGAAATTAATTCGTGAAAAACGGTGAGATATTTCCCCGATATTTATCAGATTTTTCTTCCTTTGAGAAGTAAAACATCGAATTTATTCGAGGGGTGAGGAGGTTTATGAATTGTATCTATTACGACCGTATATTTTCTATTAAAGAAAAAAATAAATCTATATTATGCCGTTTACTAAATTTCTTAGGCACGGCTAAACAGAATTTGATGGGAAAACATTTTTTTTTAAGGTTGTCATTGGTTAAAATGTTTATTCATTTATATGTTGTTGCTTGCCAGAAAAATTTGATAAATAGAAAAATGGGCTTTATCGGTTTTATCAAAACTGATGTTATCTTTTTAGATTTTAAGCAATCTAAACACAAAATAAAATATTTTATTAGAGAGTGGAGGTAACGCTGGAGCTGTTTTTGGTCCATTGTCGATAAATAGAAGACCATTGATCCTGTTTGCTATGGGCCCTTCACTAACAGTTAAGGGCTTACTGCCCTTAATTCAACATTAATTTCTCATGAGTAATTTCGAGCCCTTGGGTGGCTCATTCCAGGAGATCTGGAGACGTAAGATGGAGGCGTATCATGTAGCGAGTTATGCAAACCTCCCCTCCCGTCAAGGCATTCCACATTCTTGGAGGCCAGTTTAGAAAAATGATGATTACAATTTTGTAAGAACTATATTAAGATGGCATTGGTTAAATTTTTCGAAAACTGTGCTAGTACAGAATAACTTTATTGTCATTTCTGTGATCTATATGCTTTAATTTAAAGAGGAAAAAAAAATTGTTTTTCAGACCTTCACTCATCAAGGTAAAATGTCAAATTCCTTTTTCTGTCAAGATACTCGCTGAGGTAGTATTTATTGTGGAAGCCTGGCCACTAAAGTACATGTTAAGGGTTAGCCAATGAAATCTCTCGGCACCCCAAAGAAATCGACCAGTCTGAAAGGCGAGACGTCGTCTCGTTGTACTTAAAGCTGGTGCGAGGCCTGGGAATGCTTGAATGCCAAGGGCAGCATTGGACCACCCCCTCTCACACACGCAAGTAGCCGCAGATGGTGGTGGGGGCCTAGCCGTAAACTCTCTACTTCTAGGTCTACTTCCATATGGTATACACCTCCAAGGATTGAGTCTTCTCATTTGTCCTAGCATTTGAATATTATCTGTACGCTTTAGCAAAACTCACCCTCGGCATTGCAAGGCGATTTTTTTTCTGGCTTCCTTAGCGTGAGATTACATACCACAATTAATTCATTATTTATAATATTTTAACTATCGACCCATTAAATAAAAACCATAACTTTCCTAAAAATAAATTTTGTTTTTCAAGACAATCAGAATTCGAAAATCAAAAACTCTGCAACATATTTAATAACCTTCTCTGATATGCATTTTTATAATATTATTTATTATTAAAATAGCAACAAATTTTAACTAAGTGTCTGAAAGATATATGGTATATGTTTTTAAATTTTAGATTAGTTTGATCAATTTTTTATTGATATATTTGTTAAATATTTTTCATGACACGTGCAATCTAAGTTACATCCAAATAAGTTGAAAGTTTTCGATGTACAATTTTTATAGTTTTACTAATGTAGGTTAGATATTTATAAAATTTATAAACTCTTGGTTATTAGATTATCTTTGACTTCAGTTATCTCTAACATATCCACCAATTTACGATATATATGGTGTATGACTGTGAGGTAGCTGTGTAGCAGACACGGAGGAGTGTGTGTGGCAGGGGCGCTGTCCTGGGGCGGCTGTCGACCTCCCCGTCCTTGGGGGGGCCTTGCCCGCCTCCTCCAGTCAGCTGGTTCTTATCAGGAGAGGCGGCCCGTTATCATGGCTCCTCTCTCTCTCTCCTCACCAATACCGCTACCTCTCCCCTGGTCTCCGTGCTCTGCTCTTTGGCGAAATACTTGTAAAAACGCCAGCCTTCTCTNTATATATTTATCCCGGGAGATTCGACTAAAACTATATATGTTTAATGTATTTATAACAATATCACAAATCCAAGATTCTTTACCGCTTCGCTGTTAGAAAATTTTTGAATTGTTTACCCTCTCTTTAACTTATGGAGTTTATGGCTGAAGCTCATTTGAACCTACATAAATTGTCGAAAAAAATAGAAGCTAAATCTTACATTTCGTCATATTCCATTCATTCGTTTCCGAAATTAATTCGTGAAAAACGGTGAGATATTTCCCCGATATTTATCAGATTTTTCTTCCTTTGAGAAGTAAAACATCGAATTTATTCGAGGGGTGAGGAGGTTTATGAATTGTATCTATTACGACCGTATATTTTCTATTAAAGAAAAAAATAAATCTATATTATGCCGTTTACTAAATTTCTCAGGCACAGCTTAACAGAATTTGATGGGAAAACATTTTTTTAAAGTTTGTCATTGAATAAAATGTTTATTCATTCATATGTTTTGGCTTGTCTAAAAAAGTTTGTTTGATAAATGGAAAAAAAAATGGGCTTTATCAGTTTTCTCAAGACTGATTTTATCAATTTCGATTTTAAGCAATCTAAACACAAAATAAAATATTTTATTAGAGAGTGGAGGTAATGCTGGAGTTGTTTTTGGTCCATTGTCGATAAATAGAAGACCATTGATCCTGTTTGCTATGGGCCCTTCACTAACAGTTAAGTGGCTTACTGCCCTTAATTCGACATTAATTTCTCATGAGTAATTTCGAGCCCTTGGGTGGCTTATTCCAGGAGATCTGGAGACGTAAGATGGAGGCGTATCATGTAGCGAGTTATGCAAAAACCTCCCCTCCCGTCAAGGCATTCCACATTCTTGGAGGCCAGCTCCTCATTTAAATAAGTAGCGGTTTCTTCGGTCCCTCCCACCTGTCACATGGCACACCTCAAGTGATTTGTCCCTGCACCCTAAGTGTAGGCGCATTTCCACAACGTAGGATTTTTGTGTAGGATTGCTGCGAAATAGAGATACATTTTCTTTTTCTCTTTAAGTTCTCAACGTACATGTGTTTGCTTAAAACCCAGTTGCTGGGATCGCAAAATCATTGTACTGGGTATGTTTCACTTCACTTCTACATATCAGTGAGAGCAAGTCCTACCTTAGCGTCTGAGAAGGAGATACTTGAGTAAATACTTGCTATAATAAAAAAATTCCATAAAAAAATAAAAAAAATGAATGAACGTCCGTGGCATAACAATGTGCCTATCTAAATTTTTAGAAAACTCTTTATTAGGATCTGAAGGAAGGGGGTAAGTGGATATATGCGCATGTATTTGAAAGTTAGCTATTTTACTGTGTTCGACGTAAAATTATATATATAT
>KZ807487.1:266916-277263 GCA_000696205.2 Oncopeltus fasciatus | reverse complement strand
TTTTTTTTTTTTTTTTTTTTTTTTTTTTTTTTTTTTTTTTTTTTTTTTTTTTTTAGAACTGGTCTGCTCACTACGGATAATTCCATCACGGCGGTCTTTCAGTAACAGGTGATTTTGCTAGTAATACTAATATAATATATAAAATATTTTTTATTCAAATATAATTAAGTATTTGTTCTTCAAGACCAAAATGTTGGACATAAGTCCTTTGTGTGGCATTATTGTTTAGATTTGGGCGGTTTTCTTTTGGTACCAGATATATATGGTTCTGTTTGAAATACTAACTTAAATCCAATAAAAGCAAGGGAATAGAATTAAAAAATCTTACTACCTCAGCCGGGACTTAAGCCTGGATCTCCTGCTTACCGGGCTGGTATATTAGTCAATGAGATATTTACTTTAGATGAAACCCAATACAGATTTATTTATTGATAAAATATATATTTAATAACTATTGGTAAAGTTCAATTACAAATAATCGTTGACGGGAATACATAGGTAGTGGCTTAGTTACGCAGCTCCTGCGCCTTCTGTTTTCTACTTGGAGGAGAGCTTGTATGCATACATAATGTATGTATGTATGTTCCCAGAGAGCTAAGAGCCTCATATCAGTTGATGGGCCTCCGCATTATTCCCCCCTCCCTCTCTCTCTCTCAGAAATTATGGGACGCAGTTCCCTTTACAGCCCATGCATTAACCATTGCCGATAGCGAGCCGAGCCGGCGCACATACAAGTGAAAAGAGTTTTTTTCATTATTTATCCCACTTGGGATCGTCCAGGCTGAGAACTGGAAGCTGGGGAAACAATGTCTGTTGCTGCCAGGCCTACAGGTTATTCTGGTAGACTTCCAAGTTCTCCTGACAAATCGTTGTAATATATACAAGACCTTTTGAGTGGCCTACGCTGTTCCTGTATTACGGTAAAGAGGTTGGAACAAAAAATAGCTATCCTTGGTTCTTCATAAGAGAAAGTTTTTTCTGGTTTCGGCCATACTGCATTGATATTTGCAATCTGCTTGTCTCTATTCTACTACATGTTTCTTCAGGGTTCAAGTACCACGTCTTTCAAAAAGCTTTCAGTTTCGAATAGAGAAATAATTAATAAATATTAGGAGATAATTTTTTTGGGGTTCGGTCAAGGTGGATCCAAAAAATAAAATTAAAAAAAAAAAGAGTATTTTTTATCGTCTGCTGATGTTTTGGCTCACACTGTAAACCATCTTCAGGGCTTTCATTAAGGCGAGAGGAGACATCTTGCCAACTGGATTTAATGTTCATGACAAAAACTCTCCATTTGAAATTAATAAATTCTAATAAGTATATTTATTCGTCAAAATATTCTCCATTGCAGTCAATAACCTTCTCCCAAAAGGGAAAAGTTTAAACTCAGAAACCAAATTGACCTAATTAGAGTTTCGGTTATAATCGGTTATATATTTCGACTGGTCAGTTCAAACGCTTAAAGAGGACTGGATTAAAGTTAATTCCTAATTTAATAAAGGATTTACCTTTGTTTTCATGGGTTAAAGTGGAGTTTTGAATTCACTGAACAACAAAGGTTCTAGAATATAAATGAAAATCATAAACTATAAAAATGAAAGGACTTGTAAAATGTCATATAACACTGGTACTTTCTTGGTTTATGAGTTTGAACTTGGTTTAAAAGCGACTGAAGCTGCCCAAAAATATGCCCCGTAGAGCAGAAAAGATGCCTTCTTTGAGCGAAGGCACAATTTTGGTTTGGATCCTCGCTAACATTGCTCAGAGGTGACCTTAAAAAAAAAAAATTGAAAAAAAAAACCTGGATAAATGGATTATGTATCTCATAAAAATTTAGGATCGCAGAGGCCAATATGGCGGTTATACTGCATCTTCCTTAACCTGTAACTTAAAAATTGAATCAATTTGAGACGGAATCATCCCCTGCAACGAAAATAAAAAACGAAAAATTAATCTTGTATAATAATTTTAGACGATTACCTCAGTGTTCGTCTGCGGATTAGAAACTAAAATAATTTCTAAACCTCCATCCAAAGAAAATTTTGCTATTTATTTTCTGGACAGCCAAGGATGTATTTCAAGATTATGAATCAAGGTCAAACTATCAATGCAGAAGTATACTCTACTTAATTTTGGACCATTGAGAGAAGACTAAGAGCAAATCTCACAAGGGACAAGATATCTAAATAAAGAGCGCGATTCAAGAAAGCATTTACTTTAGTTCAAATATCGACGGCAATATGACGTCACACAAGAACGGATTTTCTAAACAATTAATGAGAGGGAATAGAATAAAAAATCTATCTGTCCCAGCCAGGAATCGAACCTGGATCTCCTGCTATCCGGGCCGGCGTGCTTAACCATTGCACCACCAGGACGAGCTAGATATCCCATTGAATTCCCACTACAATAGCGAGAGCCTAACCCACGAGATTTTACGTGGGATAATAAACCACAACCAAATAAATATTTTTGAAGGGTTTTCTGATTATCAAATACGTTAACAATTGATAGCACTTTTTTTTTCTTTTTTAAGTTTATTATTGTTTCTTGCAAAGTTTCATACCTCTTTTTTGTTGATGTTGATAATTCCTTGAAGAAGCTCCCGCTTTTGAGTGCAATCTACAAAAAGATTGCTTGAGAATTGTGATATTGTTTCTTACAAAATAGGTGATTTAATTGTTTTGGGTATTATTCAATATCTCTTTATCTCATCTCTTGCCAAGCTCTAGTCTTCTTTTAAAACTATAAGTATCCTATTATTTGTTTAGAAAATGTTTCTCAGACTACTTATTTCCTTTCTTCTTGTAATTAAAAATTGTGGATAATTGTTATCATTAGTTAAACACACATGGACGCATGCACGCACGCACACACACACACACACACTCTCTCTCTCTCTCCCCCTCCCCCCCAATTGTCCTTAAGAAAAAAATGTAATTTCTTATTTATCTATGTATTTTTACCGCAAATCCTAAATAATAACTTCTATTTCTTTTTTTTTTTTTTTTTTTTTTTTTTTTTTTTTTTTTTTTTTTTTTTTTTTTTTTTTTTTTTNAATTCAATGCAGAATGAATAAATTCATTAACAAGAAGATTAATGGAAAAAAATCGTTAAGTTACTTAGAAAAATAATTCTTTAAGAGTAGTCTTTTAAGAGAACCCCAAAAATTTAAAAACTATTGAAGGAGACACTGCTTCATATATTTCTCAATGAATATTTACTTATGCTATTTGAATGCAAAAATAAAAGATGGTCACTTATGAATGAAATCTAACCAATCGGATAGGGCTAGGTATCTCCGCCATTCATGTTTCTTCTTTTCTCATAACAATCAAATACATCCTAAAATGGGTAGTTAAATTAATATTCCAAAATTTGTATATTTAAGGAACAACAGCGGTTACTAAACTGGAAAAAAGTTTCTATGTTTCAACTAAACAAGATGCGTCAATCTGCCATCTTGTCTGACTTCCTCGTGGGACATCTGCGTATAGTTCGAAACTAACTTTTACAGATCAATTTATTATCCGCGTCTTTTTAATCCGTTTTTCTTCAACGCATTTTATTCCAAGCGAAACAAATAAATAGAAGTTCTAGTAACGAGATGGCTTATCTCGTGCTTGTGAATAACAATGAGTTTCATATTGTTAAAGACTAGGGAAGCATGTGACGAGAGGATCAGACCTGTACGGGAAGTGGCCAATTGAATGCTGCCACCTTTTTCCTGGCTTCTGAAAAGGGAATTATGTTTACCCGGGAATGAGTATTAGATTCTTCTAAGCCTGTCTTGGCCCTTCCAGTGGCCCCCCGAGTCAGTGTTAGTAAAACTCAGTGACAGATTCCGTGTCAGATCGCGTGTCTCAGAGCCTCGGGCTGGTCGTTGCCTCTGCAGTACCGTTAACAGTTAAGTGTTAAGTGTCAGTAATTAGTAAGTTATCTCGAGGCCTCTTGTAAAGAAGCACATTTAATTTATTTGTACTTATCTGTTAATTAGCTGTAATTAATTTATATTTTATATTTATTCATTAGTTAGTAAAGGTAGTTGATTCTATCATAAGTGATTTGTAGGTGTAATTATGTGTTATAATAAATTAGCTTCAATTTATCTTTATTCTAAGTTATTATTTAAACTGTAGTCAATAACAATATTTATTGTATTAAAAATAAATAATATAACAACGGTGAGTTATTTTTATTATTTTACTTCACTTATCTCGAATAAAAAAAACTTTTGTTCACCAGACATCATTCAAGCGTGTAGAGGGACTCCTTCGCTTGTCAATTTATTTTTCTCCCCTTGATCTTGTCCTTGAGAACGTGACCAGAGATTCCCCTCCCCCCTTTTGATGTCTAGGTTCTATCTTATTCCTTATGTATGAATTATGCATAGAATTGAAGACGCTCAAGCCAGTCCAATATGTGAGCTATCGCCCCTCGGTAGGACCAACATGCCTCTGTTGATACTGTAAGTTATCACCAACATACGTATGTGCTTGTGATAGCTATTTTTATGTGACTGTTATTGATTAAATCATTCCTTCCAATGAATTTCTCTAAATATTCTTCTTTCAGACAGTTTTTGATGAGGCAATCTAGCAGACTAAAATTATTATTATTCAAGTCTGATGATGTCTTTGGAAAAGACATATCGAGGATAAAATAATACTTAGTATGATATAAAAATCTAGTTATTTTCATACTTTGTTTTTTGTTTTTTATACTTTCCATTTTTCAAAGACTTAAATAACTTAGTTATTTTTGGGAAGTGTACTGCAAAAACTTGCAGCTTGGCTATAAAAACAGCTGAAAGAAGGTGGCCATTTTTGAAAGAAAGAAAAAAGTGGTAAACACTGGACGTTTTGTATTGGTCGGGGGAAACGATTGATTGAAAATTTTAAAGAAATATGGGAAATATTGTGGCACCAGGATTACCTGTGCTTATCACAAAGGCTTCTGATGTATCAATATAAATATTAAATTCGTGAATATATTTAAAACACAGATATATTTATTATATTAATGAACTTTAGATTTATCAATTATGTCGTATGAGCATTTCTCCTAAACTTTATATTCAACAGGCTCGGAACCTATAATCTTCCTTGGAATTATAAGATTACTAATATGGTATTGAAATTATGTAACTATGGTAAGTCAAAAGTGTACATTGTATTTTTATAAAAAATCATATTACTTGTTTATTTGAAATCCATTACTTTTCCTTTTTCGTAAAAAGTTTTATATGAGTGGACCTGGTTTGATTTGTCACCCAATGAGGTTTGACATATATATTTGTCATATATATTTACGCGGTTTAATCCTTAACTGTTTCGTTTATTGAACCTCCTATTTATCTCATTAAATATATTCATTGGTTTGAGTTTATCTATTATTTTAAAAAAATTAAACAAATTTTAGAAGTTCAACTTGACATGAAATTCAATAAACATTACACAATCCTTCTTCATATAAATCTTTCAAATTAGTTATGTTACTTTCCAAATTATATTATTGCTATTATTGACCATTAATTTGGCTTTCGATAACACCACTCAATAAGTCATTAACTTTACAGATTCAGAGCGTGTGTTCACAGCTCTAGAACTATCCCAACTCTCTGGTATCCTAGACACTTACCCAATACAATAGGGAATTTTGATGGGGTTCGGTCAAGGTAGTTGACCAAACCTCCCGAAAAAAAATCTCTATTGATCACTATAATCTACGGTCAGAAAACTCTTCATTTGAACTTACCCAATACATTTTTTCCTTCTTCTTATTAAGGACAGTTCTTTCGCTATTAGGGAAGTCCCATATCTATACTGTTTATTTGCCGTCCTGGCCGGTGCACCTCATGGTTCAATATTGACTCCACTCCTTTGCATAATTTACACAAATCTATATCTCAACAAAACCTCTAAAACTCACAGCGTTTTTTTTTTCTCTTTCCAATATATTCATTATCGATTTTATACAGTCGATTAAACACTGTTATATTTTCATTTTCTTATTCTTTGTTAGATTATGACATATAGACGTGTTTCTATATTATTTTTGTACGTTTTTTTTTTTTCATATTCAGCCCTGAAGATTGCCGAAACGTTAGCTAAAATAAAAACTCAAATTAGTTTTTAATTGTACTCCTACCAATACCGAATTCCTGACAATCCTTTCTTCTTAAAACTTGGCGGCCTACAAAATTTAGTTCTGAAAGGAAATCAGATTAGTTTACACTGCTTGATGGGCATTAGTCTAATGAATTTTGGCTGCATTGCTAGTTTCATATTTTTAAAAACAACACATTAAATTTACTTAAGAATAATATGAAAAATTTGTCAGTTTTGAAGCAAACTTATCGACATAACTTGAGATTTATATTTAACAATGACAGTTATATCAGTTATACTATCCGCTTGCTATTACAGTCTTATTGACTCACTAACACTATAATTGAGCATTAGCGAGACATTTTGTGTTCTTGCTAGTAAAATAACTAATTGTTTGTTTGGGAGTAATCAATAGTTTCCTTGTGTCGACCTTGAGTAGTCGCAGTAGACAGAATGTTGAATGGGTTCCTGATATGAATGACTTGTCTCCCAGCTGGCGAGCTCAATACGAACCTCGTGTACTACTAGCTCGTAAAAACTTCCCCCTTTACTCTGCCGTTTCGCATTAATAAGCCCCCTGCCCCCTCGAAGGAGCCATTAAAGAATTTTCATTTCTTGTTTATTTTCAATACTTCCCTATTTGTTTTATTTTTTTATTTTGTTTATGTTTAAAATTATAAAGTTCATTTGATGATTTTTATTTTACTATAAGTATTTAATGTAGTTTCTTGTACAGTTCTGATTCGCCATTCATGCGGATGGAAAAGTCAGTAGATTATGTGAAAGCATGTGTATGTCGCTTTGTTTAAATATCACATTTAAATTCAAAATATTTACTAGTAATTTAATTACAATTGTAGTAAAATCTTATTTTTGGGTAAAATATGAGTAGAAAATAATTGATATATATAGCGGGATATAGAGCGAGAAAAGAAGAAAGATATTTGAGAGGAGAGTTAAAAAGAAAATATTAGTTATTTTTTCATGCGTTAACTTGCAGGAATTAAGTAAAATAAGTGAATTCCTCAGCATGGTTGTTTATAAACATTCCAAATCATGTTAACCCCCACTCTTATTTATCAAAACTTACTCACTAACAAACTCACATTTTTCTTTTCTTTAAAGCGATATGTTAAATTTAATTAAAAAATAACAAATGGTTTCGGCTTTCAGATCCATAAAATTTAGTATTCGGGTAAACCCCCACCCCCTATTTTTCCATTTCCTTACGTAACTTCTTAAATATTTATTTTTCTATAAACAATTTAGTATGTATTTACCGTTTCTTCTTCCGGGTTGGACCGTGTCAAATTGTTGTTATTTGCCGAGCTTTCGCACATCATGTGATGGCTTCTTCAGGGCTGAAAAGAGTATTCTCTTTTCAGCCCTGAAGAAGCCATCACATGATGTGCGAAAGCTCGGCAAATAACAACAATTTGACACGGTCCAACTCGGAAGAAGAAACGGTAAATACTTCTGACAACCGACGAAGCCTAAGTGAACAAATTTAGTATGTGTTGTTCTATTGCTCTAAACTAAATATATCACTCGCTGATTTGAAGAACACTCCTTATTTTAATTGCTACATTATAATAAGAAACAGATATGGCAAATATATATCTGTTCAGTACTTTTTATATCCGTTTTAATGCAGTTTGATAAAATAGCTTTAATGTTTTGCATTTCTATGCTTAATGTTTATGATTGTCATTCATTTAAATTTGTACATTATTTGACTGTATATTATTATTAAATTACAATCATTCGCTTTCTGAACCTTTGGATGAGGAGGGTGTGGAATTTTGGGCGACTACTGCTACCTAGGGCAGGTCCGAGTCACCAATAAATCTAATTATCAGGGGAAAAGAAAAAAAAAAAAAAACCCGTTGGAGCTCATCAAAACTCCAAGTCCTGTTCAGAATTTAAAAAAATGATCCATTATAATAGATATTGATACTTATTTGCTGAGTGTCTTTTATCTACATGGTTCAACTTAGCAAACGTAAGTGAGAGTTTTTTAATTTATTTCATTAATACATGTTATCTGATATTGCCAATGACAGATAACGGCAAAATATTTAGATTTTGGAGTTCCATCTACTGAAGCCATTGCACATTAAACCAAAAGTATTTACTTTATCCAAATGGAGAGTTTTCTTAGATATCGTAGATATTATTATTAGTTGTTTTTGTAGTTGGGGTTCGGTCAAGGTAGATCCAAAAAAATACAAAATTTTAAAAATGTGTATTTTTAAATTATCTTCCAACGTTTCGGCTTACATTTTAAACCATCTTCAGGGCGTTGTTCACGTAGGCTTCGACGGTCGTCAGATGTATTTACCGTTTCTTCATCCGGGTTGGACCGTGTCAAATTGGTGTAATTTGCCGAGCTTTTGCACATCATGTGATGGCTTCTTCGGGGCTGAAAATAGAATGAATCCATTCTCTTTTCAGCCCTGAAGAAGCCATCACACGATGTGCGAAAGCTCGGCAAATAACACCAATTTGACACGGTCCAACCCGGAAGAAGAAACGGTAAATACATCTTCAGGGCTGTTGAAATACAATGACATAAGAATAAAAATTATAATTAGAATAAAAACAAAAAATTAAATGATTTACAATACTATAATATAGAATTGCCATAACTAAATTTAATGTGATATCAAAAGTTTGAACGTAGTAAACTATGTACAAAAATTCAGAATACAAAAAACAAACAACCAAAAAATATAATTAACCACACCTACCTATCATGAAGGCGAGAGGTACACCAAGCACACTAACTTAGGTCGTCTCCTCCACTTTAACTCATCTCACACTCATCATCAATAAATAAATGTGGCCAAAAACATTATCTCCAAATCACTCACACTCTCTGAAAAGACATAATATTTACTTTTTTTTGTTTCGAAATACTAGCACTATTGAACAAAGTGAATGCTGTCACAATACAATACTGTAATGTGGCACCCATTAATTACTGTATCGACTACCCTTCTAGAGAAATAAAACATAATGAGTCAAACATACGATACATGTATAAATATACGTGNAAACTCTCATTCTCTTTTCAGCCCTGACGAAGCCATCACATGATGTGCGAAAGCTCGGCAAATAAACTCTCATTCTCTTTTCAGCCCTGACGAAGCCATCACATGATGTGCGAAAGCTCGGCAAATAAACTCTCATTCTCTTTTCAGCCCTGAAGAAGCCATCACATGATGTGCGAAAGCTCGGCAAATAACAACAATTTGACACGGTCCAACTCGGAAGAAGAAACGGTAAATACTTCTGACAACCGACGAAGCCTACGTGAACAAATTTAGTATGTGTTGTTCTATTGCTCTAAACTAAATATATCACTCGCTGATTTGAAGAACACTCCTTATTTTAATTGCTATATTATAATAAGAAACAGATATGGCAAATATATATCTGTTCAGTACTTTTTATATCCGTTTTAATGCAGTTTGATAAAATAGCTTTAATGTTTTGCATTTGTATGCTTAATGTTTATGATTGTCATTCATTTAAATTTGTACATTATTTGACTGTATATTATTATTAAATTACAATCATTCGCTTTCTGAACCTTTGGATGAGGAGGGTGTGGAATTTTGGGCGACTACTGCTACCTAGGGCAGGTCCGAGTCACCAATAAATCTAATTATCAGGGGAAAAGAAAAAAAAAAAAAAAACCCGTTGGAGCTCATCAAAACTCCAAGTCCTGTTCAGAATTTAAAAAAATGATCCATTATAATAGATATTGATACTTATTTGCTGAGTGTCTTTTATCTACATGGTTCAACTTAGCAAACGTAAGTGAGAGTTTTTTAATTTATTTCATTAATACATGTTATCTGATATTGCCAATGACAGATAACGGCAAAATATTTAGATTTTGGAGTTCCATCTACTGAAGCCATTGCACATTAAACCAAAAGCATTTACTTTTTCCAAATGGAGAGTTTTCTTAGATATCGTAGATATTATTATTAGTTGTTTTTTTAGTTGGGGTTCGGTCAAGGTAGATCCAAAAAAATACAAAATTTTAAAAATGTGTATTTTTAAATTATCTTCCAACGTTTCGGCTTACATTTTAAACCATCTTCAGGGCGTTGTTCACGTAGGCTTCGACGGTCGTCAGATGTATTTACCGTTTCTTCATCCGGGTTGGACCGTGTCAAATTGGTGTAATTTGCCGAGCTTTTGCACATCATGTGATGGCTTCTTC
>KZ807487.1:231588-252876 GCA_000696205.2 Oncopeltus fasciatus | reverse complement strand
TCACATTATATTATAATTTTCTATTATACTAATTTCAAATATTACTGTATTCTCATGACATTGTATTTCTACAGCCCTGAAGATGGCTTACAATGTAAGCCGAAACGTTGGCAGATAATCCTTCATTAAAAAAAATACATTTTTTTATTTGTGTTTTTTTTGGATCTACCTCGACCGAACCCCAACTAAAATCATCTTAGAATAATATCTACGGTCAACAAACTCTCTTTTTGATAGATATAGTGTGTGTTTTGTGTGTGTGAGAGAGAGAGAGGGAGAGAGAGTTTCTATAAAACCAGTTCCTCTTTATCTCAATTTTACGATGATTAAGCAATATTCTTCTGAACTATATTAGTATAATTATACTTGCGAAATAAAGAAATATTGCCGCTTTTAAAGAAACATTTATCCGCTTATAAATGCCTTAGAAATTTTCGACCTTCGATTTTGTTCCCTGAAAAGTTCCCAATAGCCAACCTCAGTTTGAACATTAAAATAAATCTGTAAAATATGCATTTGTGAGCGGTTGTACATTTTTATTTTTATTTTTTATGATCTCTTAGTATTTTTCTCTCATAACTCAAAGTTGTGGTTGTTTTTGTTTTGTTATTTTTAAATAATTACATTGCAGACACGTGCATACTTACAACCAAGGGAGGTTATTAAACACATTTCCATTAGAAAAGAGTCATTCTCATCTCCTAGATTTATAGATCAAGATAAGTTATGTATAAATTTTGAATAATAAATTTAATTGTGCCTTTTTAAAAAGGAAATCTAATCTCTAATGTACATCTTACAAATAAAGCCCTCTATTAATAATGGAATATCTGCTTACAATATTTTAAGAAGTTGAGCCAGCTGGTTTTTTTTTTCTACTATCTTTTGTTATTATATAAGTATATATCTATAGCCATTTAATGTAAATATTAAATTTACTTTTAATTAAAAAAATCAAAATTCCCTCTCAAAGCTCATGTTTTATGCTTCATGACACGTATTATCGTGTGCTTCTTTTAAATGACAGTGTGCCGCTCATTGAACACGAAATATTCTGGAACGTCTGAGCGAAATTCTAACTATCTGACTCTAGTACATTTTTGACAAAATTGTTGAGCTTTCCATTCTATGTTCTCTTATTTTTCATACGTAAGGAGTTCTCGGGGCTTTCTTTTTTGAATTTAGAAGCGACATGCCATGTATCATTAAGAAAAACAACCTGTTACGCTTCTAGACATTTACAGCTAAGGTAAACCCCACTTCTACTATTTCAATTTCGCTCGTGAATGATTTGTTTTGTTTTCAAATTATTTAAAAACTTGCTTTGTTTCAATGCCCTAAACTGAATATTACGCCTTCTACATAAGCCTCTTGACATTGTAGGTAACCCCTTCTCCTATCGGCTCCATTTTGCACAATGATAAAGTAAGCATTCTGACCTACATTTAAAAGTGACGGGTTAAATTTCATATTTAAAACTGAGAAATGTGTCTAGCAAAGCGTGTAACTCAACATTTTTACTGGTTATAAGTAAGTAAAAGAGTAGTTTTATTGTGACTTTCGAATACAAAAAGAAAAGTTCAAAAAGAGAGGTCAAGGTAGATCCAAAAAAAAAAAAAAAATTAAAAAAATGTATTTTTTAAAAAGATTATCTGCCAGCGTTTCGGCTTACAATGTAAGCCTTCTTCAGGGCTATCTTGAAGATGAGAGAGGACGTCCTATCCCTAAGTTCACATTTCCATGACTACCGACTTATATGTAAATTTTTTAAATTTGTATTTTATTGGATCTACCTTGACCGAACCCCAACTAAAATCATCTAATAAAGGAAAGTTCAGTTCATCATTGAGCAGAATCGAACCAGCAGTAGTAGGAATTACATGAAAGACGTGGAAAGTTTCTATTCAAATATTCATTACTTTCAGTGTGCCCAATATCTAAAAGTTCCTCAGAGCTGTCTAAGAGAAAAATAGAAACTATATGCACTATATAGGAAACTATGTGGAGGTTAATGAGTTCCTTTCACAGATCTGCAATATATTTTACTGTTTATAGTTTCTGTTAAACTGTTTTTTTTTGGAAGCTCTGAGGAGCCTTTAGATATTGGGCACTCTGTACTTTCTGAGGAATTCACTTAGTTTACCAATTACTGCGTTTCGAAATTTTTAAATAAGTTAATATTAAATAGTGCTCAACATATTTATATAAAATGTTCCGTTGTTCATGTTTTAAAAATCCTTTCTTTCTCTTAATTGATGATTTACCATAAGCAAACTTGAGATCTTCTCAATTTATCTGTTATGAATATTTCATTTATTAATTTATAACACAATCACTATAACCCTTTAGACCCCCATTGTCAGAAAGCATTCTTTCTGGTGAATTATTGGTATTAAAAAAAAAAAAAAAAAGAGATAGAGAGAATTAAAGGAGACACCACTTTTCGATAAATTCATGCCTTACCAGACCATACAGAGCCAGCTTGAGAATATCTCACGGAAACCTCGTTTATTCCCATGTTGAAGGGGAAAGAGGCTCATTGTGTTAAGGTCCTCACTTAAGTCGATAAAGCAATATCGATAACTGACGGTGTGTACGCTTTCAATAGCGAAGTGCTCCGAGCGCAAGTGCTACCACATCAATGGTCCCCCTGATTTGTTATGGGTGCTAGTGATGGATATCCGAGCCGCATTAGACCCCCTCAGCCCATGGACTTTCCCCAAGAGAGTGAATTTCTCTTCTGACCTAATGGAATACCAATCCCATTCCTTTCTGCCATTTATTGAATTCCTTTGCATTCCTCTGATACCTGACTTCCGGACAGTTTTCCTCCATATATATATCTTTATGTCATATGTTTATGATTATTTTTTTTAAATAGCAAAAAGTTTTTAGTTGCCAAATTTTAACCTAAATCTTACTGATATGAACAAATATGTATCAAATATTTGTGAGTGTATATGATTGTGTGTTTATCACACAGGAGTGTGGTAACACAACTGGTCCTGACAACTGAGGTTTGTTCGGAACCACAGTCACCTCTTCCCATTGCAAGGCATACTTGGAGTCATTTAATGAGTTTTAATGGCGTTTTCCAAGTTCAAGTGATTGAACAACTTCCAGAAAACGGCTTCAGATTTGCAACTGAATACGAGAGAGTGCGCCTATATCCACATTCTCAAAGCCACTTTAAGACCTGGCTACAATAATATAGCCAACAATAAGAGGATTAGGGAAAACCCAATCGCCTTCCCCTTTCTTTGAGTGCCTTCCGCCAAACACCAGTCTCTCTTCATTCCTCACTGATGAAGGGCGAGATATCACCGAAAATTTTACTCCTTCTGATTTTTTCTTTTCGTGTGTGTGCTGCACTCTCTATCCCACCTGTTCTTGATTGCTATATATCGCAGCCGCTAGTTTTTCATTTTATATATATATATATGCATATATTCGTTGGATTACACGTGTAGATCGTTATCCTTCTTGAGGGAATTATCGCTTAATCGCTTTAAGTACTGTTTGACGGTTAATTGAGACCAGAATTGTCTTAGTTCTCTACAGGGCTGTTATCGTGTGATGTGGCTTTGTCACGATCCTGCCGTGATGATAGGTGACACGATCCCGATGATGATGATGATTTGACAGCTGAAGGCGATCATTTACTGATATGTCTGACGATCACCAGGAATGAGCCATTGTCGGCCTTTTACTACGAAACTTCTGTGTATCTCTCTTTCGACTGCTACGTTGGCGGGATAAAATACTTTGTAAAGACTCCTTTACTAAGTCAGGAACTCAGGAGAGAGAGGCTCTTTTGATTAGAACTTGGAAAATATGACAAAATTATTGTATAGGGGGAGAAGGGTTTCCACTACAATAAGCTTATTAAATATTTCATGTGCCACTATTGTTTTTTAGTCTATGAAATGTTAAGTAATATGTATGAAATCCATACATCATGACTGATGACCTAAAAGTTTAGTCGAAACGTCGGCAATAATAGAATAATTACCCAACAATTTTGGATAATTTTTTTTTCTGATCCTGGCTAAAACCCTGACTAATTTTTCCAGCAACATATAATATGATTGATCATGCCTTATGAAAGCCTAGTACAACTAATTTTCTAATCTATGCTGTTAATAATTAGACAAGAAAATTTCATAGTAAGGCTTATTAGAGAATTTGTTAATTTTTATAGTTAATATAAAGATATCGCTTTTTCTTTAACGTGCAACGTACAATCCAATCCATACCAGTGCGACTGTAGGCTCTAAACAAGGTGAGAACCTTGTTTATCTTGTGTAGACTGAATGAGGAGTAGCTATGGTTAGTGTGTCTCAATCTGACAGAATGCACGTAGAATATGTTATCAGCCAGGATGTCTGCCCTTGAGATTCCCCTTGAGTTAGTACCAAATGGAGATGATTAGCTTACTCTGTACAACAAGGGGCCTAATTCTAGATCTTCGGATCGAGTACCGGGAGTGCCGATGTCCAGAAATAACAACGAATCCACTGAAAATTAGCGATAAATTTCATATTCGAGCGCCTTCTTTTGTAAATCTTGGAGCTCTTTAGAAAACTTAGATAGATTTCGGAAAATGCTTTTAGAATTTGCCAAAACTTGCCTGGGTTCTTCCAACCACTCGGATCGTAACTTCCCTTTTACGAGAAAAAGTAATGGCCCAAGGTTTTTTCTTGTTGGGAAAGGAACCATTTACATCACTGAGTTCTGTTGGGCCTTTTGGAAGAGTTTCTTCATAACCTGTTGTTTTAGTTTATATATTGAAATCAAATTCTCTAACCCTTCACACTAAGCGTTCCCAATAAATCATAAATGTGACCTGAAAATAATAATAATAATACTACTTATCAGTTTTTTACACATCCTAGTTTAATTTTTATTAATTTTAAAAATTAAATGCGGATGTGCAAAAATCAAATATTCAGTCTCATTTATTATTCCAATGTCCTATGTTTGAACTAACTCAAGAAAAGCATTTGTCAATTTTATCAAACATTTTTATAAATGTCTATAATAAAGATAAAGAAAGTTCCTCTTCAACTAAATGGATGATGTAATAATTAAATAGCTGAATGGAATATCTAGGGGCTTCCGCCGATAACTAGTAAATGATTGACATTGTCGTTACTGGTTGTACGATTATTTTTTTATTAAAAATTATATAATATTTGCTAAGTTATTGAATTTTTTGTTGATAAAATCCAAAAAAATATTTTTAAATAAGGAATTTGGGAAATGGGGTGTAACTATGAACAATTGTGGCTTCTCTGGATTCATTAATTCAAGCCTCCATAGAACTTGCCTATGATTGGGCTTCATATAAGAAATTTATCATTTGGGCTAAACGCCTAGAAATATTTGCTCTAAAGTTATTTGAGAAATTTGTTTTTAATGGAGAATTCCGATGGAATCCAGCTATTGAGTTTGTTCTCATGACATATTTATTAAATGTTTTTGATATTTTCTCCGATTCTCCCAACAAAAAATTAGACTAGAATTTACGTGTGTGTGTCTACTAAGGATTTACAGGCCGCAGTTTTTTGTTTTTCTTGATAAAATTCAGCTAAAGTGCTAATCGAAATTCATTTCAACCAAAATCAGAACAATAGGAGTGGGGAGTATTATCTGAAAATTCGAGTAAAGAGTAAAGAATGACTTTTCTTTTTTTTATCTTTTCTTTTTAATGTTGCGGTCATTATATTTAGTTTTGACAAATTACATTCATCAGATTTGTTTATTAATATAGACATGATTTAGGAGTTACGCAGAAAAATTGAACAATTAAGTGTGGGAGTTTATCTGCAAATTTTGATTTTATGACCTTGTTCTAATTAGTTGTTTTTCTTTATGAAATTTGACTCAACTTTTAAATATTACTAGGACTAATTAGTAGAGAATTTGTTTGGGTCCGGTTACAACCTTGACCAAACCACCACAGATTCTGTACTAATAATCTCCACGGTCAAAAACTTTTCATTGGAACTTTTAAATATAATTTTTTTTTCAGAGCGAAATCGGAGGAATAAGAATGTAGATTGCCTGAAATTTCAAATGGGAGTAAAACATGTTTTTTTTTTTTCGCTGCAGCGGGCGTAACGTTTAGTTCAGAGCTATGAAATAGAACCCATATTTGTTTATTGTAAAAATTTTATTAATAGTAATAAATATGTCCTTTTTAAGGGATAACATTAGATGGAAAGCCGAATTGATTAACTGCGGGAATTGCTTACATTACTCAGCTTCTATGTTACGGACTTTTCTTTGCCATCATACATTGTTATTGAATATTTTAAAAGTTAATATTGAAAAATATATTTATTTTATTGCTAAAATAATAAAAAATCGTCTTCCCTTGTCAGTTATTTTCTGCTTAGTCTCCACTCCATTTGTCCAAATTTCATACTGAAATACTATTTAAAAATTTGAGATCTTTCATCATCTGGCACTGAGCTATTGAATCTTGTTAATGAGTGCCTAATAAATCTCCAAATAGAAGTTGGATATACACAATTAATCAAATAATTATAAATAGTGAGTGGTTCTTTTTTTTTTTTTTAAATCTTTTAAATGTGTTGTTTACAGATCTTACCTGTTGTCTTCGAGTAAGAACATTCGAGTGGCAATTATAGATACAACATAACAAGAACAGCGTCAAATATATTTTCTTTTTCTCTTGTAGTTCCCCCATTTTTTTTGGTTACATAAATCTTCGTGGTTTAGCAATAAATAAAGTGTTGATGCTTGATTTGTATTTTCGTTTTTCTCTCTGTGTATTTACGTTTCGTCGTCGTTTGTCGTTCTGTCTGCACTTTTTAAAATATATTTAAGATTAACATCCTTCCTATTCTTAATTGTTCTATTTGCTGACTATCTATCATATTTGTATATTAAATCTATAATTTAGTTATCAAATATTTATTAATCAATTATTATATATAACTTTATAATTTTGTACTGAAGCATAATATTTGCTAGCCTAAAATAACATATGATATGTAACCAAATATATGATTTTACTTATACCTCCAATAGTAACATTTGTTTAGCTAGTGTCAGAATGATTTTGATAATGTTTAATAATTTCTTCTGTTGAGTTTTTTTTTTTTTTTTGCTTTAACTAAACAGTCAAGACATCTACTATAACTACAAAAATGTCTATGTTACGTATAGAAATTTTTGTAGTTGTGGTAGCTATTAAAAATTTAATATTACGTATAAACTCGGATTTTTAACTGAACTGCTCTTCTATTGTTTTTTCCAAAACTTGTGTTGCATGTCTTAATATTGAATTATGTTTGTTTACCTCTCATACTATCAATAAAATTCTGCGTTTTGATAGTTTAAAATTGAATTATTTTCGAACTGAATTATTTAATAGTTAGTTAATTCATCAATTATTTTGCTTACATAGGTCCTATTATTTTTAATTAAAAATTATCACTGCACTTGTAATTATTATAAAATTATTAGGATTTTACTTTTAGGAGGGCAGTTAATCTAATCTTTAATTTTATATCAATATAATATTTACTGAAATTAATCGCAGAAAATAAAAAGTCCTATGTTATGAGTACTCTGATAATTATGAAGGTAAATAAAAATTCGAATTAATTATTATTTTAGCATGGTTAGTAAGATTGGGGAATATTTCAATATATCTTCTTGAGAACCAACTAAAAGCCTACATTTACAGGAAAAGCGGACGTGATTGGATTGTGAGAGGGTACTTGTAAACAAGGTGTAATTCGGGCTAGTCCGACATTAATGTTGGTTTGGGAGCTACTTCAGTTGAATTTATTGTTATTTACAGTGGGTTAAGGGGTGGGGGGTAGAGGTTGAATTGGCTCATCACGTCAGACCTTAACTTCCAAACGGTTAATGAATTTACATAGAGAGTTATTTACCCCGTGGAAATTTTCATTAGCGAAGGTTCAAATACATTGATAGAGGAAACATATTCTCCACTGTTAATGAATTTGTTTGGAGAATCTTTTTTGTCTAGTGGTATCTTGTATTTCATAACTAGCGAAGAAGAATCCACTATCTTGAACTAGTCTATGTAGATAATCACTGCTAGACTTAGGCCGATATTTTAAGATAACCTCTTATATGGTTTCTCTCATGGAAGTAAGGTTATCGAATTTAAATGCAAAGCAGATTCGAAATCATTGTTCAAGCCAAGAATCTTTTCCGTGTAAGACCTACACATTTATTTGAAAAAATGTCTTAGCCGATTTCTTAATGTGTATAGAATGTATTTGTAATGTATCTTAATGTGAATAGAAGGTATTTGTTGGGGGAGGGGGGTATGATAAAGACCGTGAGTGGTAGCTTATTTTTCAGAATACTTGTCAGTTAAATTTCTATTATTCTCATCTCTCCTTTCATTAGTGAGAGAGCCTACCTTTCATTTAAATATTCAAAAACGTAATCCTTCTAACTCAAATTTGTATTGTTATGTATATTATCACCAGATAAACATAACATCTTTGTATCACCATTATCATGTGAAATCAAATATTTTTGAAAAATCAAACTTTTCATTTTTCTAATTACAAGTATAATTACAGTCCTGCTTTGCTTGTTTAAGTGAACTATTTAACAATTATAATATCATACGAATTTATATCATTTAGTTCTCAACCGTTGAATCTCCCGTTATATTTTGTTCTTTAACAAATATTTTCTGTGTAACAACTTGTACACTTTTTGTTAATTAAAAATACTAAAAAAATATATCTTTTGTAATAATTTTGTGTATAGGTCGGAGGAAATTCGTATAAATGCCTCTCCGGTACTTTTCAGCTCTCTTACATTCAACAAAATTTTTTTATAAATATTGCTCATTGAATATCAACTACAATAATTACTTTGTAAGACGAAGTTATTTTGTCTATACAACTGACATTATCAGGAGCTGAAATAAAAAAGTATGGAATTGATTTTTTTTAAATATCAAAAATAAGTATGTAAGTATAATTTACTCTGTGGCACTAATAATTCAAAAATAAAATATTTACGATTAATTCATATATATGTAGATAACAATATATGTTTGTAATATTCATCCTTTTGTAGCACATTGCCTTCTAAAAATATGAAAACAAAAAATTATGTGTTAACAAAAAACTAACAACTATTAAATTATTAAAATAAAGGAAAAAATCTGTTCAATTAAAGTTAAATGTACAAATAGTAGATAAAATAAATAAATCATGAGACTCCATTTTTTTTTTTCAATTTTGTAATATATTTTTCCACTGTGTTCTAAAGCATCCTTTCTCTGGCAGTTAAGTCTTAGTTGTTTCGTAAGAAGAACGCAACGGGCAGGAGTTATTTCCATCTGATTTTTTTTTTCAGGTATATTTAATTTGTGGAAGTTAGACACATTTTTTTTGTCCCATCTGTCCAACAGTTTGAATGGCCTAGGAATATTCCTGAGCTACAAATACCTTCTGAAGACCTTGAACTCGGAGTTGACTCCTTGTTGCGCATATTACTTAGCTTTTTATACGGCAGTAAAGAATGTTAGAACTTTATTAGAAACATTTTGGTAGACTTACGGCCCGCCATGTTAATATAGACCAAGGCAGGACTCTGGAAGAGGATCCTTATTAATTTGTCTGCATCTGCTCCATAATTCAGTGATGGCCGTGAAGCTAGGCGACTCCCTCTTGCTACGTGTCGTCTGCTCCTCAATCTCGGCGAGCTCCTCCTACCCTCGTCCGTCATCAATCTCTCTACGCTTACTTGTTTATCGTCTCAGTCCTCTCTGGGGGCAGATAAAGCCTCTTGCTTTATCGTCTGACGCACAAGCCTGCACTAATATCTCCCTTACTTATTTCTTCACCAGCTGTGTTCCTTATAGTTATAGATATAAGGTACCAAGGTTTATTGAATTTATATTGGCTTGATTTTTTTTCTTAGGTATGTTATGGATTGTTGGAAAAGTTTTGTTTGTTATACGATCATAATGGTAATATATTAATCATGACTTGAATATCAATAGTAGAAAGCATATTTCATAGAATTTGTGACATTTCGTAGAGAAGTACGTTAATGTCTCCTTAACTTTCAAAGATTTACTATGAATTCAAAAATTCTTTGATTCGTTATATTCTCAGATAAAATATTAATAAAACTTGAGAGAGAAACTATGACAACAAAAAAAAAAAGCTCTCGTAAGTATCTTAAATTTTATTCATTTGAATTACCCCACTGCTTCGAACTGCTTATTTAAATATAATTCTGAAATAAAAATAAATTTATTAATGATATGAAATTTTGAGTAAAACTTTTTTTTTTAAACTAATTTTTTAAACATCTGTACATGTTCCTTCTACTTCTTATGCGAAATGTTTGGGGTCATTGAAATTCGGGCTATGAAGGGAGGTTGCCATCCTATTAAACATCCACGGTTATGGGCAAGCTTTTGTTTCTCGATAACATACCTTGATGAGCTAGGGCGAGACTCGAACCCACAGCATCCTAATTTAAGGGTAAGGGTATAACTAAAAAGCTGTTTAAAAGTTCAGAAACTTCACATTCCCTGATGAAGCTGTGAAAAATTCAAACTATTGAATGTTTTAAGGTGTTTTCATTAACTGTAGCTGTTTCGTTATTATTCGCTTTAGATTTTCTACTATGTATTTTAAAAAATGTATGCTTGAGTATTCTTTGTGATTGTAGTTGGAGTCTCGTTCACTTTTCAATCAGTGTTGGAATATGCAATGCTTGCAAATGCTAGTTTCAGAATTAAATCATTCATACGCTGTAAATGTAGTTGAAAGTTCAAGGTTTAATTCTATCATGTCGGTTGTCATTGAGATAATGACCAGCCTTCACGTGATGTTTTAACATTATGTTAGAAATAATCTGATATTTTACCATCGCCTCGTGACAGTAGAATTTATTGACTTGGGAATACTACATTTTTTAACTGCTAAAGGCTTGAATGAAAAGTAGGTTTTAGTAAGATGTGGTATTGAATTTAAGTCTATTTCAATTGGGAAAATGTAGTGTACGGAACAATATTTTATATTAATGAATAAATTCAATGAAAATCGAATACCTCGGTTTGAAAATAGCCCGTTTGTATTCAGTAAATGGTTTTGTAGCGGAATGGAAAAAAGTAAAGAATCATCGAAAATCGAATTGTGCTTTGTTAAACTCTCGTTTTTCTTTTTATATTTCTTCTTTTTTTCCTTTTTTTTTTTAAATAATAACTTTAGTTATGGTATTTAATCCCTACTTAAATTTTACACAAGAAATGCAAGAGAGCTAGAATACAAAAATCTTACTACCTCAGCCAGGACTCGAACCCGGGTCTCCTGCTTTCCGGGCAGTTATATTGACCACTGCACTACCGAAGCTAGCTAGATAATCTCTCCAACCCCCCGAACTTCACTCCGAGTCTAAACCGCCAAGTAAAACGAATATATTGCCATATACTCGAGGGAGCTAACATTGTCGGTGGTCTGTTAGACTCTTTTTTCTTCTTATATTTTTTTTTTTTTTTTTTTTAATAAGAATAAAATTTAACGTGGGATTAAATACCACAACTAAAGTCATTATAAAAAAAAAAAAATTATAAGAAGAAAAACGAATGTAACAAATAGCCGACAATGTTAGCTCCTTCGAGTATAAGACGATATATTCGTCTTACTGTAGGGTTTAATCTCGGAGTAAAGTGCGGGGGGTTGGTGAGATTATCTTGCTTGCTTCGGTGGTACAGTGGTCAGCATACCTGCCCGGAAAGCAGGATACCCGGGTTTGAGTCCCGGTGGAGGTAGTACATTTTTTTTAAATTCTAACTATCTTGCATTTTTGTATAAAGTAATTATGATTTTCTTAGTGATTTTTTTTTGTTGCTAAATACCTATTACCGGAAAAGTTTAAGAGAATGAACTAGCTATTTAAGAAAAACATCTGTCTCGTAAATGGTGCGTAAACGAAGTATATTTTATACAAGAAGTGTAAGAGAGCCAGGCGGGACTCGAACCCAGGTCTCCTGCTTTCCGGAGGAAATTACTATTGAGGTAGATTTTATATTTTTCATCAAAGATGAATAATTGTAAATAATGTTCTTGTTCGATGAAAGGACAGTGAATAGAAAAGATAATAGGCCGACAAGAAGACGTATTCTTGTGAAGGACTGTAATGTTACTTTATTATTCTCAAAATTCTGACAAAAAAATTTTTTATATTCCTATTAACGTTTAAGCCTGAATTTCGGGTCTTCTTCAGGGGAATGGGGGTGATTGAGCAAAATAATTTTTATGTTCTCTAAAATAGTATATTTGAAGAATGGAAAACATATAAACAAATCCATATCATGCGAGTTGTTATATTTTCCATGATGAATTCTGCTAACAAACAGAACCAGAATTACTGCTATGTACAGTAGAAGGTAGTCACTGAAAGTAGTCAAGGAGAGAGAGAGAGAGCAATGTGAGCGAAGAGCTGCCTTTACGCGATCTTGTATACGCAGGAAATTAGCAGTGGAGAGCCAATGTCTGACTGAAGGACATGTCCCCGGAGACCACCAGGGAATCTGACTTGCCGCACTTGGTGCAATGCGCTGGAATTCCTCCTCCGCGTACCCCAGGTACTTCTACACGGGGGCGAGGAGCAAGTTGCTCTCACAGCTAGATATGTCCTCTCACTCAGGAACAATACATTTAGTAAATTTCCATGGAGGAGAACTAGTTGGTCAGGTGAACCGTTCCCAACTCGCTAGAGTGGAATCGGCTCTAATATATGTGCCCTCGGAGCAAGACAAATGTGCTGCATTAAACCTTAACTTCCTGAGAAAGTAGTTTTGAAATGAGCATCTTTAAAATAAAGACGTCGTTAATTGAGAGAAGGAGAGTACTAGTAGTAAGGAGGTCATTTGATTTAATGTTCCTTCTAAGGTTTTATTGGGAGCAAAAGCAAGGGAATCGCATTCCATTATTTGATTCCATTATTTTCTATAATTTTTAACTTACTCACCCGACAAAGCATGAAAAGAAGACAAAACAGATTGGAAGGAAAACGAAATTGGTTTTTCTAAGAGGTCGTCCGGTCCAACCACTGCTTAACTTCTTATCACAGATTATCTTCTTTATTATGTGTTTTATTAAAAAGAAGCAGGCAGTATATTTGTATAGATGAATTTCAGAAAATATATTAGAACTTTTTATGCTTTATAAGAATTTTTCATAAACTTATTGTAACTATTTTTCAATAAGTCTTCTAACTTCCCCTTCCCGTCTACTTTTAATTAACTGACAATATCGTTCGTATGTTAATGTATATTTCACTGCTAACACTCATACGAGTGTGTTTGTGTGTCTATATATATGTAGGTATACGTATGAGTGTTAAATACATGTATATGTGTGTGTGTGCGTGTGTGTGTGTGTAAATATTAATGAGCAGATCCTGTTTTAATTTCTTCTTTGTAGTTTCGTTGACAATTTTATAGAAAAAACATTCCTTCCATGGTACCGTATCACCTTATTATTTAAAAAATGTTTTTTTTTTTCATTTTTTAAAATGTTTTTATTATAAGGAACTAGTTCCAGCTAGTAAAATATTTCGTTGAGTAATGACGCCTGTTAATTGTTTTTTGTGAATTGTGAATGATTCTTTATCGTCATTATAAAACTCAAGTTATATTGTATTATCTATTCCCTTAAATGATAGCCAATCAGCTTGCAGTTCTTAGATTCCTCTGTACTTTTATAGTTATGTAGGAGCAGGCTGTAGATAGCATATCTTAATGCTTGAGAAAGCAGTCAGACAGAAGTGAGCTTTGAACGACGAAAAGAAAAAGAAGAGATTCTTATCATAGTTCCGCCCTTTGTAAGTTTTTGCTTAGACAAGTGTGGATCCTACCACAAATCAGCCCTTGAAGATAGTCGGTGACAGGGGCCGTGTCGAGTTCCGAAACCCCTCACACAAAAAATTGTTGAGGTCTTCCTTATCGCCCGCGGAGGAAGCTGGAGGTTGGCAATTATTACTCTCGAGAAGTTTATTTATGCGGTTCATGGTAAAGCGGTTTCAGGCATATGCCGACATGTGGCTATCTCTTGACTAAACCCTGAGGGACGATAAAAAAATATTCCTTTTCAGATATTTTTTCTTCGTCTCTTAAGAAAAAAAAAAAAGATCTGGCTTCAAACCTATTCAAGAAATAGTTCGAATTAGAAGCACTTCACACTGTATAATTGAAGCTATCGCGTTGGTATACGATATATTTGTATGAGGCCCATCAGTCTTGATACACCTAAACTTTATTTGTCCGTATTTCCGAAAGTAGAACAAAATACTCTATATTGCTCTTAGTCACTTGCTAAATGTCAAGTGATTAGTGGGATCAATTGGAAAGAGAGAATAATTAGCAAAGTACTGTAATTATATCTTAAGTTACTGGCTGTACGGAAAATAAAATCTTTAGATTAACTCAGATTTCTCAAAGAGCAGGTCATCTAAACCACAAACACGATCTTCACTTCCCTGGATCTTTAGTATATCGTGTCTTGTGGAGCGCAGACTTATTTGTACTCTGGACTCAAGAAGCTCATAACTTACGCTAAGAAGCATCTGACAAACGGATCAGATATTTCTGAACACTTTTATGACAAGACAAGGTCACAGCAAAAATTGGCAAAGTACTAAATCAGTAACAGATTCGAGATCAAGCATCCCAAAGTGTGCATCAAGATGTACCCAAATGATATGAGTGAACATCTCCAAGTTTATGAAGCCGTTCGAATCAAATTTAAATATAATGTAATAAGGTTGTTTCAATACCCTTGACAGATAACAGATTTCCCTCAAGGAAATTAAGTTGTTCACATTCCTACAGCTAGCGGAACCTTTATGAAGTTTCTTCAATGTGAATATTTATAAATAAGAAGGCTCTAACTCTACACTTTAACTTCTTAATTATTTTGCCTAATTTACTCTATTTGTAGAAAATTCTATACTACAAATGTTACAAAGCTACGTTCTTTATCCTATTTTCTTAATAATAATAAATGATTTCGTAAATTTCATATTTATATATATATCAAAAGAAAGATTTTTTGAAACTCTCTCATCAGAAAAATCTTAGAAGCTACATCTATTTTATCTAACAATTTTCAAATTTTGAATGTTGTATTAAATTTTCTTCCAGCAAAATGTACACAAATAATGTCTCTGATGTTAGGACTGCTATTGCAAATAGAAAATATAATGTTTTCTTGTTTATTCAGAATATATAAACATCGAAGTAATAGATACCTTTTTAAAACCTGCTATGTTTTTAAATGTTTTCTTTTTGACATGTATATGATTAAGATAGCGCTGTAGAAATTTCTTCTTCTAATCATGAGGATAATTTTCGCTGTAACTATTCTTTTAGAAATATTCAGTATTTTGTTAAGTGAAAAATAAAATTTAAAGCATTTCAATTATTTGAATCGTTGAAAAAAGTATGTACTTATAGAAACTTTTTAAAATATAACTCCAGATTTAAAAATTTAATATAAGTGTTCGGGCTAAAAATTTACCTTGAGTTAAAAGTATCTTGAGGTATGAGAAATTTTTTTTTTATCTTCATTTACTGAAAGCGACATTATTAAGTATTTTTTTAAGCATTTACCTTTATGGAATTCTAAGTTAAAAGAGGTTGGCTTGTTATCTCCTATTAAGAGGTTCTGACTCTCTAGGCATTTTTTAAAGATTGGAAATCTTGCGGGAAAAGAGGTATATAAACCTTGAGTTAGTTTGAGATAAGAAAAAAAATTTGAAATGATAGACTTTCCTGAGGTGAATGGCATTCTGATAGTCCTGGCGTAGTTAATATTCCTGATAGAAAGTGTTCACTTCAAGATGTCCTTGTGTCCTTCGCTGTTCACAAATGTATTCTTTTAACACAAAAGGATACATAAACACTATTTAGGTTGATTTATTTTCATTCGGCTTCTTTCGTGTTAGATGTTAGCTAATTTTTCAGGGCCTTTATTCTGTTGCTTATATTTTTTTCTCAGTAATAGTAATATAAATACATTACTATAAGCATTAATTTTAATTAAACCATTAATTTTGATCATCCCCCTTCCTCCTCTTACTTTCTCAGGAGGTCGAAAACTCCTTCCATGATTGAGGATACTGTTCCCGCAAAGCCGCAAGGCAATTATGAACGTGTACCGGCGCATCTCTGTTTATGAATCCTACTTCTCTTTCTGGCATTTAGTTTTTCTCAGAATATTGTGTTATTTTTCTATAAATTCATATAAGAGAGTGGGTCTAGCTAAAAAATTACTTTCAATACTCGAATACCTTTGTCTTAAATTTGTTTTCAATAGTCTTAATGATATGATTATTTCGAATTGTCTTGAAATTTTATAATGGAATTAAATCATGTGATAATATGAATGTGTAAGTTAATTCATTACATTCTTAAATATCATCTTTAATACATATTTTTGCACTATCCAAACGGTTTAAAACTTCGTCTTTACTCATATTATGTACTACAATATTTACACATACTTTTTTTTTGTTTATTTATTGGCGAAGGCGTTAGTCTTGCATCTCGAAAGATTCATTCATATAGAGGTTAATTCATAAAGAAGACGAAGAAAGTTCGGTTGGGGTTGAGTAGATTGCCTTAGATAAAATCCCCTTCACATTTTACCCGCCTAGGAGACTTTCCGATCTAAGAATTAATATTTAGGAATTTAGAGTGCCTAAGCAGGTAAAGAAAGATAACCTGGGTGAAGTCTTGTCTCGTACTTTTTTTTTTTTTTTGGACGTTTGGAACACCCCTAAAGAAGAGTAATCGATGCTAGGGTATGTTCTCTCGTCTCAAAAGTCCTATGTTTGGGAATTAATTTTATTCCTATTTGCCAATTTGTTTATACACTTAAGACGTAGGTTTTGTTTCATAGGTTTTGTTATTTTTTCGTTAAACAGTATATTTAAATGAGTATTATTATCACTAAACTCGGTTGAACCTTTTTATGTAATTCATTATTTCAATTAGTGCCCTCGGTAATGGACGCAGATGTGTATTACGGACCAACCCTCCGGGAACTCGGCTTGAGTTGTGCTCAGCCGCCCTTATCGAAAGTGGGAAACGCGAGAGGGGTGGATGGGGGCAAACTTCTAAGTGCCCCGATCTAGAGAAAGACAATAAAGTATGGTGGTTATTGTCGCTCGGGCGGAGGCTAGGGGAGGGTTTATATAGGCAAACTTGGATGGTCCCCTTGCGGCTGGCTGCAGGTCTTGGCCGTGCCTCCGGCTTTAATATTGGAACGGCAACACTTGGCGCTGCTCTCTTCAACTCTTCAGGAGAGTGGAGAGGGACCCCAGCTTCTTGTGTGTGTGTGTAGGCCTCTGAAACTTTAACCAGCTCATTCGCGGCATAACTCGTATCGGCGTCACTGAGAGATTCAATTAACCCATCAACGCCGGGGCTTAATATTTAACAACTTTACAGGGAGCTGTTTCATATCTCTATCCCATTTTGTCTTAATTTGTGTATCGTGTGTGTGTTTAATATATATAATTTGTAAGCAATTTCGTTAAATAATTCAGAATAAGACCTCAAATCTAACCCAAAACACATTGACAATAATAAAACCTTTTTTATTAGTTGCTTTAAATATATTTTATTCACAAACCTTTTGACTATACGCTAACTTTACATTCCCAAAAGAATAAAACTATTATTAGTAGAGAATTCGTTGGGGTTCAGTCATGGTTGATAAAACAATATTATATCATTTTTAAAATGGTTATCAAACGTTAATTTTTAAAGTTTTATTTTTAAAATCAGGGAGCCTCTGAAGATGGCTTACAATGTAAGCCGAAATATCAGCAGATAATAAAAAATACCATTTTAAAATTGTATTTTTTTTTTTATCAACCTTCACCGAAAACCGACAAATTCTATCCAAAAAAATTATCGAAAATTCTCCATTTAAAATAATTATATAAACAATATGTGAGTGCTGTAGGTTATTCTACCCCTTACCTCAGCTATGGTATACCAATCCTCCACCTCTAGAACTATGGTTTTTAACTCCCGGGTTACAAAAAACATTTTATCTCCAGCCGGCATCCTAAAATATAAACATTTTTAGGAATAAGTGCCAAAGAGTAACTCACATAATTATTATTTTTTTACACGTAACATTTTTTATTTTAATAAGAGTAGGTCTTCCTTTGTTAAATTAGCCAGTATCACTATTTCTCTTGATTATTTTGACAAGTATCTTGGATTCAAAAATAATTATATCTCATAAACGACTTTATTATCCTTTAATATTTTTAAATACATCAAATAAACTTTTGCAGAATAAACTGCTTAAAAAAATAATGGGTGAAATTGTTAAACGAAATAATTTACAATATTTGGGCCAAACTAGGCTCCATTGATATTGGAAGTTGTAATGATTGATCTTAATTAAAGCTCTTTCTACAAATAGTATTAATTTTTTTAATTAGTTAATTTTTACTGATAACCTCGTTTCTAAAGCAATTCTACTTAACTGTTTGCTCCGTTAAGTTGGTAACATTGTTTTATTTCCGTAGGAAACGATACTAGGAATTAATGGCCTCTTTAGGCCTTAGTAATTGGTCACGTTAATAATGATTAGATTACCCTAGTAAAGTTTACTGTAATGACCATTTTGAAATGAATGTATTTATTTTCCTAGTGGAGATAAGTGGACCAATCTCCACTCTTGGTAATGAAAATAATTTTTAAGTTTATTTCGAGCGCGTCTTTTTTGTCTTGACTGTTAACGATCCTTGAGAAATATAATGAAATGCTCGTTAGGCTCTCGCCCAGAAATCTCATACTTGGGATGGGGTGGGATTTTTCCCAGCCCCTTCCCAAGTAAGAGATTTCTTACTTGAATCAGATATTGATTTTGCCCATGATAATGCAATAATTTACTTAATATAATAGTCATTCACTCATATATATATATATAAAGAGAGAGAAAGAGTGAGAGAGAGAGAGAGAGAGAAAGTGAGGGAGAGTGAGAGAGAGAAAGAGAGAGTGAGAGCAATGAAGAACGCGTGCGTTAGAATGTGCAGTGCACACACAAAAAGAAAATATCACAAGTAGCAAAATATTCGGGGATCTCTCGCCATTCGTTGGTGTGAAGTGCTCTTCTTTCTTAGACTAGCTTCACTTCTTCACTTGTACTAGGGTAGTTATAAGTATTTTTTGTAAAGTGACAGAAAACTCGGAAACACAATTTTGTTATAGTAGTCCATGAGAAACCATTTTTAAGTATTTAGGAGCTAGTTTTTTTCCCTCACATTAGCCTTATTACCATCAATACATTTCTATATAATAAAAACACAAAAGTAAAATTAACTAGTAGAACCTAGTGTCCAATTTAAGTAATTACTCTGAAGTTTATAATGACTCCGAATTCGAAATGTAAGTTATTGAACATTATTATTAAAGAGAGTGCTTTTGGTAATTATGAATGAACTGACCGCGTTAAAAATTTATGCAGATTATCGTGAAGAGTACGCATGCGAGAGATGACGGGGGAGGGCGTATACATACTCATAACTCTGTGGGTCGCTATCGCCGACACATCGTCCGATTGGAGATAACTAATGTAAATTCAAGCATGGCGGTAAGTGCTGTCTCGCTAAATAATTATATTTTAATGAATAATGAAAGGTTATTTTTCTTTTTATGAAAACCTATGCGTTTTTCGAGCTAGATATAAAGAAAAATATTCAAATGTTCTTAAGCTCTACAGTTGTCATATAATAATATTCATTTATAGAGATATACAGCAGTGCCATTTTACCTGAGAGGACCCGTTATGGCATTGCATGTCCGAGTTTGCCCTGGAACGGTATAAGACTGATAAAAAATTCCAAAAATATCCAGTGCCATGAGTGTTTCAATAAGTTTATTACCTACTAAGTGCTCTTTCTCTCCATGACCCTTTTTATTTCCCGCCATCTTACTAAAAATCCTTATTTTCCTCTTAGTGGCGCGATAAAGATAATTTCAAGTCGGATTGAATCCTCTTAGTTTAGAGACCCTCCGAGAGTTCTTCATTGTAGAATAAACGATATTTATCTGAAACCTCACCAACTATTTAGACAAATTGACATCCACATATTTCCCTGGGACTATATAATACTGACTGGAAAATATTCCTAAAGTTATCTAATATTGACTGAAAACACTCCGCGTTTATCTCTAGTTTAAGAGAAACCACGCGACATTTATTTAATGTTTAATATTAGTACGAATACGTAATATTTTCAGAGCTGAATTGCTATCATTCAGAATTTTTGTATTTTGAGTCTATTTTTTTATTTTCAGTATTAAATGTTGTTCACTGCTGACATCCCTACCCATCCATGTACCCTCTTAGCTCTATTTGTGGATGACAAGGCTATCTTATCTTCCCACCCCGATCCTTAAACTGTTTCTAAAAACCTACAAGATCATCTTGATTGCATTCAGAAATGGTGTTGCAAATTGAGAATAAAAATTAATGAAGCGAAATGCGTTCAAGTTAATTTCCAACTACAAAAGAAAAACTTTCCTAAAATTGTGAAATTTAACAATACTCCTTTACCACATTCAAATTCCGTTCGTTACCTGGGGTTCTATCTTTACTTACGACTTACATGGGGAGAACATACTAATATTAAAAGACAAGAATTCGGGCGGCGATATGGACTTCTGTACAGACTCTTGAATAAGAACTCCAATCTTACGATAGAAAACAAACTGACGCTCTACAAAACCTTATTACGACCAATCTGGACTTACAGAATAGAAATCTGGGGTGCCGCCAAGCCTTCCAACATCTAACGAATCCAATCCTTTCAATCCAAAACCCTCCTAATAATTGCAAATGCTCCCTTTTATGTACCCAATTTCTCTCTTCACAACAATTTTAATATCCCTTTTGTTCAAGATCTCATTTCTTCCCGCTTCACCTTTTTCCACAGTAAACTGCCATACCATCCTAATCCACCCGCACAGACCTTGTCTTCCAACTCCAACCCCTACAACCCTCCCCGTCAACTCAAACGAAGATGGCTCCGTGACCTCCAGGGGAAATAGTCTGTAAATAATTGGAGAATTGTGTCATTGGTCATCTTCTCTCCCCATGTGATTGTCATTCAATGTCATTTTTAATAATCATTGTAATCAAATTACAGAATGTTTTTATTTTTTACAGAATGTAATAAGTAAATAAAGGTTTAAAAAATATATATATATTA
>KZ807487.1:204390-220606 GCA_000696205.2 Oncopeltus fasciatus | reverse complement strand
GGGGGGGGGGGTGGGGGGGTTCTAAACCGTCTGTCTCTAAGACAGACCAAACTAATTGGTAAATGTCTTCATTATTAATTTTAAGAAAAAAATTTTTAGAATGCAATTTGTGGAAATATTATTCTTCTAATGTTTTTTTTTTTTTTTGTATAAAGTTCTTATAAAAATTGTATATTAAAGAAGACATTTACGAACTATGCATGGGCATCAAGCCGATGCTAAGTCGGCTTGGACTCCTACGTGAATCCTACGGAATCCAGTTCAAAATTATCTAGAAATAAAAGCATGTCCTGTACTATAGTTGCTTAGGCTAGCTGTAAGATAACTGTAGAAAGTCTCCCTCTCTTCATGGCCCTAATTAATTCTAAGGAGGCAAAATAAATAAACTTCTATTTGAATCCCATTCTTAACTCCCAAGCAGTCTAGTGCCAGCCTTAGCTATTAAATGTTCCATTCTTACTGCATTTCTAACGTATAAAATAAAATTAGTTACTTACTCGAAACTGATATTCTGTAGCTAAGGGCAGGGAGTTGCCATCATTTATATAACCGATGGGTAGCAATGACCATTGTCTATCTTACAAACACGTTGGACGGACTAGAACCGCACGATCTAACTATATATGCAGACGAACTTTTGTGGGGCGCCCATAGAAGTCTGTGTGGGTGTAATATCTGTATCATTGAGGGCTGCTGAGGGATTTGGGATTGATGTGAATGACAAGGGAAAAAAAATACGTCTACTAAAGAAATTCCACGACCTAACGAGATCATTAATATTGAGTGTTTCAATTTTGAGAAAATGGCCCAGCTCATTTATCTTGGACCACTGGTTTGCCAAGAAGATGACCCTGTTTTGGAGGTGAAAGTAAGGATATTGATGCCTAATTTGGCCTTCGGAATCTATCATCCCGACAGACAATGCCCCACCTTTACGAATTTATTGTGTAGAGGAATTTTCGGACAACAAGTAGAGCAGAAGAGTAAGGACATCCTAGTCTTTGAAATGTGAACTACCTTGTTGGGGGGGGGGGGGGGGGGAGTCCATGCCAGTAGTACCTGGCGAAGACGAAAGGATCTCGAGATTTACCTTTTGTCAAATGGGGACCAATGTATGTTGAAGTTGGAATAGCTGTGGTGAGTGGGAAGGAAGAGTATTCAAGCCCTGGGAAATTGTTAACTAACTTCTCCACAGTGGTAGAAGAAGAGGAAGGTTGATGCTGAGAAGGTCAGATCATGTGGTTTGTCTAGCGGTACTGCTTTCACCTACCTTCCACATGTAGATCACCATGCGTGTATGCAGCAGACATGTACTGTACTAGAATATGTACTGCATGTACCATTGTTTATACTTATTTTAAAGGAAGCAATTTAATATGTCATTTACCGAGACAAGAGGAAAGCTTTTGGAATTGTGTGCTTTTAATTAGCTCTGAATACTGAAGGGGCACTTAAAATGAAGCCGTTTTGTTTTGAGATCACTTCAGAGTTTAGTTTTGTTAGTGGTTCTTAATGTAATGATAACGACAAAACTTGACCATTTTGACTCTGAGAACTCAAAATTTTAATGGATATAAATTCCTTTTGATATCGTACCTGACTTTCTACTGAATGAGTAAAATAACTACTAAATGTGTTACCAATTTCAATGAAACAAACTTATAGAATTTTGTGAAGCAGAGTCGTTTTATAACAGCTCTTTTTTAACAAAGAAACCCATCTTAAATATTTTTAAAAAAATATAATCGGTTCAATTGGAAGTGACTAGTTGTTCGTCATGAAGTTATGAGGATTTGAAATTTAGGCAGAAACTTTTTTGTTTGTAAATCAAGTTTTTAGTCCGTCAGCTCTCAAGATCCAATGACTAAACTCTCCTCATAATGGGTTAATATTTACAATAGCTAACAATTATGATTAATTATATTTCTTTTTCCCGATGTGCGGAAAGCGATGAGGAATTGCAGTGCAATGAAGCATTTAGGGCCTTTGTAAATGGTAGTTTTGAAATAAAGCGAATATCAATGTATCCTAATCTCTCAAATTCATTTGTTTATGATTGCCTAGAAGATTATCATCTATGTACAATTTTTAAGAATAGAACAACAGTGCATATAAATTATTTTCATTTTATAGAGTTTTCCTTATCACTGTGATAAGTGTAAGAAGTGCATCAAGGCGTATACAAGTATTTATCCAAGGCGTATATGATTACACGTCTAAATGAAGCAATTCAACGTGTGCCTTTCACAGCGTCATATCCCCTTAGAAGGAAGGCTTTGGGAATCGTGTACTTTTAATTGGCTAAGAACATTAAGTGTTCTTAGCTAATCGCAACGAGGTTTGATGTACTCAAATCAAGCCGTTTTGATGTAGGATCACTTCAGAGTGTTTATGATTCAACCATAAATGAAACATCAAACATTGATGAATACAAATTATAAGTCATAAAGTATTCTCGGGGAGAAAAAAAGGCAATTAAACCTGTCTGAGCCCCAAACTGAGGGATCATATAATTTATTCAGAAATTACACTCCCCGAATATTAGATTATACAAATTGAAGTCCGTCACGCGACTGTTTCATTAAGGAAGGAAATAGATAAGACTGAATGACTTGCTTGATATTACGAGCAGAAGGCAATGTGTGTAAAAGTTATATAAATATCTTTTTTTATTATCTACCTACGATTCGGCTTACATTGTAAGCCATCTTCAGGGCTATCATAAAGGCGAGAAGGGACGGTTGTCACCTGGATCAAATGTTCATGACTGGACAAACTCTCCATTTATACATTTCTACAATTAGGTCTCTTTCTACCATAACTCCTCCACTCTTTGACGATCCTTTTGATCTCCGCCACTGTTAAACTCATCCATTGGTTTAGAAAGCATTCGTGATTCCAAATTATGTAATATATATGTGTGTGTGTGTGTGTGTGTGTGTGTGTGTGTGTGTGTGTGTGTGTGTGTGTGTGTCAGAACGCATATAGCTTAAATTTTTTAAATCAACCTATCTTTCGACCAATCAAAATATATTCAAATAAATATAATTTGAAAATATCAAATATTTAAAATAAAATCAGTTGAAACTTTACTAAAGTTTTTTCATGGTACGTACAACATGAATATGAAAAAAGGAGCGAAGGAAAAGGAAAGTATAAACTCAGTCGCATATGTGGAACTTGTTTTTTTTTTTTTTTTATTGACAGAGAAGTGTTTTTAAAAGAATTTTGGTCACTGTTTTTAGCGAGAAATTGTTTTTATTATTGTTTTTTTTTTAATACATAAATAGTATTAAGGAAGTCAAACGAGAATATTTCTACTGACTTGTTCTGAAATATGTTTTTTCTATCAAATTAATGTTGATGGAATTTTTTTTTGAACATTCTTAATGTATTTTGAGACTGTAATGTTTTCTTTAAGAAGCCCCTCTCTACGGTTGAGTATTCCATTTCAATGATCCTTTTTCATATCTTTATCATGACAAAGTTTATTATTCAATTCCAATCTTAGAGTAATATTTAAATGGACGTTTGATAACCTGATAAGAGTTTATTTGTCGCGATAATAGAGAAACGTGTCCTCGTTCTCTAGAGATTTCCCGGCCAAGGTTATTGTGCCATTGAACTTGGCGTTTCATTGTTTGACGTCAAAGTGTTGGCCATTGAAGTGATCCTTCACTTTGATTACCTGAATTGCTTATTTATATTTGCAGACATTGTTAATAGTGGTTTCCTAATATTGTTATTCCCATCTGTATTACTTAAAACCTCCCATTTATTTATTCATAAACCATGCAATATGTAAATTATTATAGCATAATCATTGACACTTATAATAATTGTATTTTTTTTACATTTTTATTATGTATCATTATCATGGCATATTTAGTCAATGATAATTAATCAATTTCTTTATAGTTTTTATATGAGTATCAGTCCACTAAAAATCTTGCTTTTCTTGTGTATTTATAAAATCACCACGGTTTATATCTGCGCTGAATGAAACTGTTGCGAATCTATAATCATAAATAATTCTGCGTTTTTAATTCGTAATGAGGCTTGGAGTTTTGTTTGGTGATTGTCTAAGTATATTTTCTTTTTCATTCTTGTGGATTAATTTTGCAAATTTTTCCTAAATGTTTACACTTGTTGAGACAGAGGTTGAGTGTCAGTGAGCTAGGGACGACGCCCATGTGTGGAAGCCCCCTTGAGACTTAAGTGTGCCCCTGTTGTGCGGGGGGGCCTATGAGTTCTCCCAGGCCTACCGGATCGATAGGTCCTCGCCCCCGGACCATCCCTTGCCGCAGTCTACAAGGTCATTTCTGCTTTAGCCCTTCCCCTCCTCCCCTCACCCTCAATTTCTTTCATTACTCGCCTCTCAGTCAGGGCCGCCTTAATTATCTGAAGCTTTCAACATTTAACTAGTACAAATATCTCTTGGATTGTCCTCCATTCATCTTTACCATATCCTAAAAGTTAAAAGGCTAAAAGAAGTTTATTTCAAATAAAATTAATTACTTTAGGGATGAAAGAGATATTGTCTTTCGTGCTTGGCATAGTTTTATTTGGGATCGGTTTTGGTGTCAATGCACCATCCTCGGACACTGCATATATTTTTCGACACTCTGTAGTACCATCATACCATACCTGTTTTCACACCGACACCATTCGCATATAAAATTATTTGAAACAGGAAATAATATATCTCTTTCATTTCTAAAGGGATCAATATTCCTGTAACCTTCGGAAAAAGTGAAATATTATGAATGATAAATAGAAGATAGTTATTAAAAGAAAACTTATGACTTTCTCTTAAGCACTTCACTCCCTAAATTTACAATGTATATCCTGACATACTATAAATATGTAGTAATAATTTTTATAATATGAAATATAAGTCGCTGGTTAATAGCAAAGCCAGAAATGAATTTTTTTTTTTAACCCTCATTAAAATGTTTAAATTTTAAAATTATTTTTCAATTTACATCTTAAAATAAATACGTTTCGACAAACTCAAATCAAAATACCAATTTTGACTGAACAATACATGACTGAAAAATCAATATTTTCAGTTTAATACCATCTGTGTAGTATTTATCCCCTTACTTTGATTTTATTTTTATTATTATTGTTCTATATATATATCATGATGATTTAAAATACTCTTTTTGACTGATATGTAGCTGATACAAAAATCGATAGTTCCTTCCTTTTTTTCACCAAGTAATGGCTGCATTTTGAATTTCATAGTGAGTCATTGTATCGCTACTGAAGTGCTCCATTTCCAACCATCGACTTACAGAGATAAATTATTGATAATTCCAGTTTGGAAAAATTAATCTCTATAAAGTATAATTAATATAATAAAATTTAAAAAAAAGAAACATTTTTTCTGCAAATTACGCACAGTCTTTCAACAACAGGGGTGTTGAATTTTTTTCAGACAAATATCTTTTTGAAGAAAGTAGAGTCATAGGGATTTTTTTTTTTTGTTTACAGTGAACTGGGTCAAAATTTCAATATCAAACTAGCTTCTTTTCTGTAAATTAGTGTTTTCGCATAATTTCCCTTATTTGTCTTTGCAACTGAGATCAAGGATCTTGTCAGCAGAAACTATGGATTGCATTGGGGATTACCCCTTATGTAGGTATTACATATAGAGAGACAGAGACTAATGAGAGGAAAAAAATGTATGAAATGAAATGTAGGCAAATGTTCTAGACTTGTCCACTGTAATTGAGTACATTGCATAGTTAGAAGGAGATTAACAATGGACTCTTTTAAGTAGGTGTTTTAGAGTAAAAAAAATACATATGAACTTTCTCATACACACTCACTCAGAAAATAAATTCATATATTTTTGTATTTGACGAAGAGTTATTTAAAATTTTTATGAAACATTGCGTTCAAAATATATAATATTAAGATTGTAGCAATTTGTTTTATGAAAAATTGATTTAGGTTATTTATGATAAAATGCTTACTGAACTATTCTTTTATATTTATTGTGTTATTTATACTATTATATTTGACATTAGTTAATAAAATGTCGCATAAATAAATACAAAAAGATGGGCTGAGTTCGTTATTGAAGAAACTCAGATCAAAAGGTGTGATTGGGAATGTTCACGTATAAAGTTTCATTAAATGTATTATGAGGAATTCCAAAATTAAAAATTTGAATATCTTTGTTATTATTAGCGTTAGGGAAAAAAATTATTAAACAAAATAGTTCTAAAATATAATTTTATACTATTCATATTTCATTAAATTAAAAAAAAAAAACTCTTATTGTTGAATATATTTAAGAATGTAATTTCAAGTGTTGCGTAGTAACTCCCTTTTTTATAATATAAAAACCTAATTCAATACTTAGGTTTTTCATTGTAAACTTTTTAAATAATTTATTTTTGCTTATAATCAGATGATGGGAAGGATTGGGGGTTAGAGGTAGACTAAATTTTGTAATCATATTATCTTTTTTTGTTATTTGAGTTACGAAATGTCTTACAGATCATAATAGGAGTCAAATATAACTTTTTAACTACTAAAATAAAAAAAAAATAAAAAAAAAAGAAGAAATTTACGAATGCAGCTAGATAGGGTGAGTGATTTCCCCACCCTTACTTTAAAACTCTTTTTACATTAAATTGTTCTCTGCGGCATATAAATTAAATTTTTCCACTTACTCCTATTCGTGTCCATCTTAAGTTGAAGCGTGGGAAATCCTTGTTTAACAGCTCCTTCGTGAAAGGCTTTGTTTCTTTGTTGTGCAGCAGGTTTTTTTTTCTTCTTTTTTTTGCAAGATAAAGAATAAATTATGAACCGTCAATAAATTACATATATATATTTTTTTATATGAATATTTTTTTGTAGTTTAAAGCATAATAAAAATTCAATTAAAGACTTTGTTAAATTTGATTTTTTTTTTAAATCTAAACTATTTATTGATGAAGTTAATGTCCATTTTTGTTTAGAATTTGAGTAATATTATTTTTAGTACAATTGAATGTTTTCTAAAATAAAATAAGAACACTATAGATCAGATAAAAAAAACTGTTTCACACTACAGACTGTCGCTAATTATCTATTTTGTAATTAGAATGAGAACATTGAAAGGCACATATCAGATGAAGGGAAATAGGACAACACAGTTGTCTATGAATGCCAAGGAGTCCAATGTTATTTCTGAATCAATTGAAACATTTAGGGAGGAGGGTTCTTGGCTTTAGGCGATTTTGCTTTTGGCGCAATTTAGTGCAATATGGAAGAAACTTTTCTCTTTGTATGAAAGTCTCCACGCTCATGATTATTTAAAAGTCAAATCAGGCCGAAAACCTTTTAAAAGGTAAAGAATAACTATTGGTAATTAGATTCATAGTTTGAGCGCACGTGGAGCTCCCCACAATCGCTTTGTCACAAGCAGGCATTGGCCGAATGACAATTGATTCTTCTACGTTTGAATGATGTCGTTTGTGCCCCAACTGATGAATATCTAATGTGACACGGAATGGGGGTCTGATAGTGGGACGGCCTTTCATGTTCGCACTCCTCATTATGCGCAAATTATTTGACGTCAAATCTGCGTGATATGGGCTCCTTTGAGTCTACAGCGCATTGGCCGATCCCCATGAGCGCAATGGATCCCAAGACTCTTCTCATGTACCGTTTTCTCTGATCCTACATGTTAAGTACGAACAATAATATACACAGAAACGTATAAGGCGTACGTAGTGGTTGCCTTTGTAGAGCCGAAGGATTTCTTCCCATTGCATCCGCGTACTCCTGGTCAGACCTCGGAGATCTATACCTTCCCCCGTCCGGACATTCGGTTAGAGCGATCGGCCCTGTCCCCAACCACTGTTGCTCCTAGAAGACCTGCCATTCCCCATAGTTGCTTGTCACTTTGGGGAGTTTTCACTTCTGTTGTGATGAGAAGAATGACTGAGCTCTCCCATCCCTGTCCAATTCTAATAGCAAGCCTAGTCCTTCTTCAGGAGGTACTGATTTAAAACTCCCACTCATGCACTAGTGATATATCAATATTAATCTGGTGGGGAACTATAATTGCAAGAAAAAATTTCACAAATGTGGGATATGAACTTTAAGCATGCACATTTGAAATGCATGTATAAATGGTGTGAGTAGATTTTTTTCTAAAATCAAATTGGATTGGTAACTTTTTCCCTTTCGGTTTTCACTTAGAGATAGAAAAACTAAATTAGATGAATAATAGTTTATTCCTTTGTTTGAAAATTATTTCTCAAAATTTCACACTCTCAGGATCAATCATCTTCAGAGCTTTATCTTGTTAATTATTTTATATTTATTTTTCTGATGAGCCTAATAATTAGGAAGAATTCATGACTTTAAAACTTGGTCTTACTACAATTACCTCGCCCCAATCCACAGCGCGGTCGTGCTTCATTAGACACACACTCACACAATTTCTTCTCACAGCAATTATGTAATTTCTTCTTAAAAAAAAGAAACCAAAATTTTGTGTGCTAATATTATTGAAATTTTTAAAGATCTAAATTTTTTGCTTCCTCTGAAGAGCATCGGAGAAATTTGCTCAAAATTCATGCTATATTGTGGTACGGAGATTTTCATGATATCTCGCTTGTAAAACGAGTTATGCTCAAATACACCTGTTGTTAGAGCATACATGTGCCGGTGCGTTTCGTCATTAAACAACTGTTGTCTACTGATAAGAATGAGGAAAAAATGAAAATGTTTCCTACGCAGTGGACTTCCTATTAAATATCATACTTTGAAATATAACAAAAATGAATTAGAGTTGTTCGCTATTTATTTTGGGAAGCGAATTGTCATGGTTGTCTCCGATTGACTTATGACACAGTTAAAATAAATGTATGTTTGTTAAATATTGCTGCAAACATCTCCCTACTCTTTTCATAAATAAAAAATAAAAATATTTTTAAGAAAAAAATATTTTTTCAAATAGAATTTTTTTCTGAATTTTTAGAAGAACATATGCTGAAGTATCACAGGGAATGATGTTTTAGGATAGAGGGGGGCGATCGGGTATAAGTAGAAATAGAGGTGATTAAGGACAGAGAGCGGTAATTGTTCGTAAATTGACACATTTTTCAGCAGAAAGTCCGCAATTGCTTAAAGTAACTAATTTCTGGAATAGTCGCGTTAGGTTACAGTCTAACAAACCCTTACTGTTTTATGTCGATAAATTGAGCGATTTGATCACAATTTTTTGTCTTAAGCCAAATATCAAATTTTGTATAAATTTACTTTCATATCTTTATTTTAAGGTGGAATAAATAAAGGTAAAACCAGTAACTACTATAAGCGCTTAACATCACAAGAAAATTTGCAACAAATAAGTGCTGCAAGGAGTAAACATGTTTATAAAAATGATGTACAAGTTCTGGGAAAGAGGCATTTTGTTTTGAAGTGTTGTTTGAAGTGAGCTTCTTATCGTGCAGTTGCTCGGAAATAACCCCTTGTCTAATGTAACTCTTTATCGATGTATTTGTCATTATTTGTGTCAACATTTATTCCCAGAAAATAAGATTTAGACTTTATTTATTGCCCTTTTTTTATTTATTTTTTTTACGCAATTTACTTTTAGAAGACTTCCCTTAAGGANGACGTCTGCAGCTCGCACGTCTGGTCTTTACCTCCTGCGGTCCTTCGAGGAGAGCTCCATGCCACGAGCTTCCCGGAGGAGCATTTCAGATCAATCAGTGTCACATGGGCTGCTTACAACCTGCACCGTTTGTCTCTAAATATTTGTGCCGGATTGATTTTATGACTTTCATTTTATTGGAACACTTCAATTCTGAATGAATGGAGAGTTTTTTTTTTACCGTTTATATTATTATGAGATGTTTTTTTGTTGGGGTTCGGTCAAGGTAGATCCAAAATATGCAAATTTTAAAAAATGTGTATTTTTAAAATTATTTGCCAACGTTTCGGCCATAATATTTTATGCCATTGCCATATCAAGTCAGGGCTGTTGATTTACAATGTCATAAGAATACAAATAAAAGTAAAAAAAAAAAAAGGTTAACAATATTATAATATAGAATTGCTATATTATGGCAAAATGATCGCAATTCTATGTTATAATATTGTAAATCAATTTTTTTCTTTTATTTGTATTCTTATGGCATTGTATTTCAACAATCCTAAGGATGGCTTACAATAAGCCGAAACGTTGGCAGATAATTTTAAAAATATACATTTTTTTTTATTTGTATTTTTTTAATCTACATTGACCGAACCCCAACAAAAAAAACATCTAATTTCAATTGTGAATGTTTAATTCAGTATTATTTAAGATAAGTGCTTCAACATGTTCATCCAACGGGAGAATGTCTCTCGGCATGATGGATCACCACTTGAAGTGCGCAATTTCCCGAATGCAATCTATCCGTAGACAGGAAGTTGATGAGTTGTATAAAGGTCACCATGACAGTTTTTTTTCTCTTTCTTTTGGAGTAGGGGGGGGGGTCCTGATAATTTTATAGTGAACCTCTCAAAAGAGTTACGAGTAAGCTAACTGATGAAGATGGTATATCTAGGCGTTCCAGTGTCCGCTATTTTCCAAAAGAAAGAAACAGATTCGAGCATATTTTAGCTCTAATTTTCAATGCATTGGATGAGTTCGTTAATAACTAAAGTTAAAGGGGTCTGAGCATGAGCTCTAAAGAGATGATAAATTAATAAACATTTTAGGAAACAATTTTTTAACATTTATATTTAATTTTTTTAAAACCATAATATAAAAAATATTTAATAATTCAATAATGAGAGTTAAGTGGGCCACATATTGTTAAAATATAAAAAACAAATTGTTTATTTAGGTTTTTTATTGCAAACAATGTAGGTAGGGAGACTTGAGTTTAAAGGAATTGACACATGTATATTTATGGTTATTATTACCGAAAGTTTATGGAACAAGTAAGTTAAGTTCTTAAATATTTTAAGACAATTGTTTATTTAGGAATAAAACTATATTAGTTGCGATTTCCTCCGCTCTTCTTTCTTACTTATGGACATTGCCTCTACCGCATTACTCTTTCTGGCTCTTCAGAAATCATTTTAGTCGTTTACTCTTACTTCAACAAAATGTCTTTTCTATTTTTACAAAATCATTAAAAAATGAGATCGTTATGAAGCAAGTAAAATTGAACATACAGGTTCGTAACAGTATAAATTAGCACTTTTTTTTCTTCATTATTTTTGTTTATTTGGCTCTATTTTATTTCTTCAAAATAACGAGTTCCTTATGTCGTTTTCTACTTATAATTATTTGTCTTAAAGTCAGCTTCATGTACCAGAAATGATATTTCACCTTTATTTTTCATAAAACATAATTTATTTTTATCTCATAGATCAATCTGCCACTTTTTTTTCCCTAATCAATTTCAGCAATGCCTGATATTTCTCTGTGTCTGGAACTGTGTAGTGTCAGAGATTTACACAAAGTTTGAATATGTTGAGGAAGATCTAACTTTGAAATCGGATTATCTTCTGTATTATATATAGTAATGAGATATATATTTACAGGCAAATTTATAGAACGTAATATAAATGCAATGTTATGTTTTAACATTTTATTTTATTATATTTTAGAAGAAAAAATAAACTTATCTTATATTTTAACACGACTTCAGATATTTTTGCAAAAATATATATAATTTCTAGTGTGGAATACAGGACATTGATAATAAATAAAAGAACAAGGTATATAGGAGGAGATAGTAGGGGTTCGGTCAAAGGTTCATTATTAAATAAAAATAAATTGCTAACCAATATGGTTTTATTTATAAATATTAATTTTGTTGTGGTGTATTGTCCCACGCAAATTTTTAACAATTAATGCGAGGGAGAAGAGTAAAACATCTATCTGTTCCAGCCAACGTTCTATCTATCTATGGTTTTATTTTTGCAAACGTTTCCGCCTGAATTTGAGGCATTGCATGTTCATTTAGTACTCCAGCAATCATGGGTTAGTATACGCAATTTGTGACTCTCTCTCCTTTCGTTATCCCCGTTGCCCTGAAATTCAGGGCGAAACGTTGGCGAAAATAAAACCACATTGTTCAAATGGAGAGCTTTTTGACCGTAGATATTATTCTTAGATGATTTTAGTTGGGGTTCGGTCAAGGAAGATCCAAATAAATACATATTTTAAAAAAAGTGTATTTTTTAAAAAGATTATCTGCCAATGTTTCGGCTTACTTTGTCAGCCATCTTCAAGGCTATCATGTAGACGAGAGGGGACGTCTTGTCCCTAAGTTCACATTTCCATGACCGAACCCCAACAGAAATCATCTAATAATAATACCTTTGGCCAAAAAACTCTCCATTTGAAAACATTTTTCATAATAATGTGGTTTTATTTTTGCCAACGTTTCGCCCTGAATTTCAGGGCAACGGGGATAACGAAAGGAGAGAGAGTAGGGTTCCTGTGAAATTGACTGTATTCGCTACAGATATGTACAATTCAGGCTCCAAAGTTGAAGCAGCAATATTTACGTTTCAACAGAACTTTTTTTGTAGAGTTGTTTACACCTTAAACTAAGTCATCCTAATGAGTAATTTTACTGATACATTTGAGAGATATGTATTTTACTTGTTTTTCTTAGCAATCACGATGAGTCAAATTTTTGTTGGTTGTTTTTATTTATTTATAATATCTGTCGCGGAGGATTAGAATAAACAAAGCGAATTGATCATAGTTCATTAAAGATCTGAGTAATGACTAAATCGCATTCACATTCACAAGACGGAATTGGCAATACATTTCAAAATAGAGTCATTAATGCCAGATTTAGAATATCTGGGAGGGAATACCTTTTATGCTGTAAACTCTCTTAGCGGGCTTAAATCTCTATTTTCTCTAATTGCGCAATATGGGATTAAACTATACGCCGAACCCTCATCGCGTTCAAAAAATAAAATCATTATTACTTGATTTTATAAATATCTGAATGGGAAATCCTTGTCAGTGTCAATGAAAAGTATATAAATTAAAATAATTATAAGATTGTATATACACTTACAAAATTATCAAAACGACAATTTTTATATATTTTTATTTGGTTTCTCTAGTTTAAAAATCTCTTACTGAGAGAGATTTAAAGGATTCATGGTTAGTGAATTCCAAAGAATTTTGCTATTGAGGTTGTTTCCATGAATATTTTTATACATTTTCTCCGATCCGAGGTACAGGGATCCAAGAAAAATAGTTACTAAAATTCACTGACAAACAAATATATAGCATTTTTTTTATAAGAAAAAAAAACTACTGTATTTTAAGAAAATACCAGGGTTAAATACAGGACTGTAACTATGTCCTGCGGAAAATGCATTTATGTAAAAATATTAAAATTTATACTAGTTTTCAATTATATATAAACTTTCATTAAATATAAAATGTAATAAAATGAGTTTGAATCATAAATAATTGGCTTAATTGATTGAGAGTAAGTATTATATGCAATCAAATCTGAATATGTTAATCTGTTTCTTCATATTAAATACATTTAAATCCTCACGAAAATTCACCCTTCTACTGGTTTTACTTAGGCACCTAATAAATCTACAGTTCAAAAATTATCTATTCTTTGTAATGACCTGTGTTACACACTGCTTTTTTAAAAATTACAAAATTACTTTACTTACAATGCCCCAGTCAGTGTTAGAAAGCGAAAAGGGAAATTTTTTTTTTTTTTTTTCATTACAAATATAAAACGTGAATTTTCAAAACATTTTGACCATTTTCTACTTTATAAACTAAAAGAATGTTTTATTAATATATAATTCTAAGATGATTTTAGTTGGGGTTCGGTCGAGGTAGATCCAACAAACACAAANAAACAAAATAAATTTTTTATTTCTAAAATTTAGCTTGTACTTGATTTTTTTCTTTTTTTTTACTAACAAATACATCGACTTAAAATAAAGTCGTACACATATATTTGTCTGTGCGTTCGTTAGCGTTCTTATTCATAAAAAAAAAATTGTAATTTTTAATGTATTGTTTATTTCGGTGCATCCTTGCTTGATTCCCTTGCGAGAGATCTGGCGGGAATCGGCACCTAGAATGAGGAGGTCGGTAGTTGCTAGCTGAGTTGGAGTAAGCCTAGCTCTGTGTCATCCACCTCTCTGCATTCCTGGCATTCCTCTCCACCCGGCCTTCCTGCGCGCTGCAATCGTCCTAAAGCCTCCAGACGTCTGCAGCTCGCACGTCTGGTCTTTACCTCCTGCGGTCCTTCGAGGAGAGCTCCATGCCACGAGCTTCCCGGAGGAGCATTTCAGATCAATCAGTGTCACATGGGCTGCTTACAACCTGCACCGTTTGTCTCTAAATATTTGTGCCGGATTGATTTTATGACTTTCATTTTATTGGAACACTTCAATTCTGAATGAATGGAGAGTTTTTTTTTTACCGTTTATATTATTATGAGATGTTTTTTTGTTGGGGTTCGGTCAAGGTAGATCCAAAATATGCAAATTTTAAAAAATGTGTATTTTTAAAATTATTTGCCAACGTTTCGGCCATAATATTTTATGCCATTGCCATATCAAGTCAGGGCTGTTGATTTACAATGTCATAAGAATACAAATAAAAGTAAAAAAAAAAAAAGGTTAACAATATTATAATATAGAATTGCTATATTATGGCAAAATGATCGCAATTCTATGTTATAATATTGTAAATCAATTTTTTTCTTTTATTTGTATTCTTATGGCATTGTATTTCAACAATCCTAAGGATGGCTTACAATAAGCCGAAACGTTGGCAGATAATTTTAAAAATATACATTTTTTTTTATTTGTATTTTTTTAATCTACATTGACCGAACTCCAACTAAAATCATCTAATAATAATATCTACGGTCAACAAACTATCTTTTTTTATTAATATATAATATATATAAATATCAATAAGTAATAAAATTAATGTTAGCAACGTATAAGAAAATTGTATTCGTTTTTAAAATCTCACTTCAACCTTTTCATAAATGAAAAGCATGTCTACCTTGAATTCCTTGTGAATTTTTCCCTAAGTGACAATGCACTTTGTTAAACGTTTCAAGAAATATTCACGGATTTTTCTTCCGAAATCAATCGTGACCAAAATAAGTTTATTGCCAAGCTTTCGCACTTCTTGCAATGGCTTCTTCAGGGCAGAATGGAGAATGGATCGTTCTCCAGTCAGGTATATAAGGCTCGTGCGAGACTGAACGTCTCGGCTGGCGTGTGGGTGTCTATCAGCAGAGTTTGGGACCCACTCTCGCCATTGTGGTGGAATGTTGCAGCTGGTGACACGTGTATTTGGCGGTACAGATACGGCAGTGCCTTTCAGCAAGCCGACCTTGTTTGCTGCTCCTTCACAAAGGCCTAAGTCAAACCACCAAAGAGATCTTATCTGCCCAGTCCACAGAGGTCGTACCACTTGGAGTGGCTCTATTTGAGGTAGACAGATAGCCGCCCGCATCTGGGGTTGTCAGGGACTTCCTGCATCTTCAATAGGCAACATCTTATCTCCCTCTAAATCGATTTTTGCTGCAGATGTATTTCGTTTTAAATCATTTTTCATTAGTTTCATCTGTAGGCAATTAATAAATGAATTAGATTCATGAAAACCCGGCTTATCCGGCTAGTTGGGTGTGAAAAAAAACCTATTCATTTGTCATTGATATGAATAATAACATTTTTTTAATTAATAAGAACTTTATTTAGTTATTACATTCTCCACTTGTTGTGCACCTTGTATGTACAATAATAGTATAAATAAATAAATATTTAAATTAGCGAGTACTTCGCTTGATGGATAAGCTGCCCATTGGCAATACTCCTAAATCATTATTTACAGGTTTCTTTTTTATGATATTATTATGATGCATTGGCAATTAGGAGGCCACGAGGCCATTTCCTATTCAGGCGTGGAAGGCGTTATCAGAAATAATAACACTAATATTTCTTGGATAATTAATATTATACCTCATTAATCGTAATATTAGTTAAAAACATTAGTTTTTATTTATTTTGAACATCACTAAAATTTAAGTTTTTTTTTTTCTTTAATTTAGCTTATTTTAGAAAATTTTAAACATTTTTCGATTTAAAACGTGAAAGTAATGTGATACAGTTTTCTCAACGGAATTTTTTCTAGGCAATTTATTCTCTCTTGATGTTTTTTCTCTTACATTTATATATA
>KZ807487.1:188055-203812 GCA_000696205.2 Oncopeltus fasciatus | reverse complement strand
TATATATATATATATATTCCTGTGGAATTTTTTCTTTCATGGATAAATGTATTTATGAGGACTATCTTGATTTTTATTTAAATTGTTGTGCTAATTAAAACGTCAACTCCTACTCCTATCCGCCATATTGTCCTACAGTCTGTTACAGAACAGAGATTTAAACAATGACTGAGAGCTTTAAAAGAGAGTTCTGTATGAAAATTATCGTCGTTAGAATCAAGATAACTTTTAATCGCGTAATAAATAATAATGTGCTGCTCATTATCAGAAAATATTTCTGAATATTGAATATGGTCAATTTTTGTTTCATTTAAATTTTAGTGTTTCTAGTAATTCCATTATGATGAATCCAGTCAATTTATATTAAATTTAATGTTAGAGGTCGATTTAGTTGCATTTATGTGAGAGTTATGACGACAAACTCGGGTCACTGCCTAACCTCCACTTATATTGATCCAAAGAAATAAGGTTTTCCTCAGATAAAATCCATTATTGTTTTTCTACTTTTTTCCTCTTCTCTACAAGGTCTGTCTTTTGGGAGAATCGATTTTCTCATGCCTTATCCTTAAACTAGCGATGCAGTTACCCGATTTGAGTAAGAGCATTGGTACAGGTGATGGTTGTCCATTCTGAGTCATACCCATCCTTCTCACTGCAGCCCCATCTTGTTGTTCAAACCACTGGCAACCCTCAATTAACCCCATAAATCAATTGAATAATTCAATAATCTCTCTCATTGGAGGGTTCCTGCTATAATGAAATATTGGCCGGTAGATAACTCTATCTTCCCCCCATTCCGTTCTGTCTATTCTCCCGAGTCAATAGCTCCACCACCTGCCCCTCTGTGTAATCAATCGTTGAGTCAGTAATTCATTAGATCTTTCCTGTCTGGGGGTGTAAATCTTAGGGGAGTGGTGGGTGAGCCAGGAGCCCCGCTTGAGCCAATAACAGAGAACATGTAAGGGACAATCTATCTCCGAAATAAGATATTTGTCAGGCTTGTGTCTCTCGGCTTAGAAAGACGGCTCATTCCTTGTAGCAAGAACTCCACAAGCCCCTTAAGAAACTGTCTTTCAACAGGGATTACGCAGGGGCTGTGCGGTGTAAAATCCAACGGGAACAACATTGCAACGATCCGTACCATGGCGCGACTTTTTGAAATATTGAGAAATCTTCATATATATATTTCTAATATAGTTTTTTTTAAGTACTTGGATGAGTTCGTTAATAGATGATTAGGTTCAAGAAAAAAGGTAGGTTTAGAGGAAGACCAAAATTTTAATTTTGGTATTTTCGTTATTACAAATATTAAGAAAAAAATGTACAGAATAAAGTATATGTAAAATATAATTTTATAATAATTATATTTACAAACATGTGTATAAAATGTCCGTCTTACAGGAGCTTCCTGAACTTAGTAGATTTTCTATGTTCCAATAAATATTATAAATGGTAGAGGGCAAAGAGAGTAAGGGATAAGACCACTATACCATACATGGTTCTAGACTCTCTAGGAAAATGAGAGATAGATACTGTGTGTTATGGTTGTAATATTGTTATGGACTACGGGTCAATAATAATTTAGAACAAAGATACATTGAAGTTAATTTATCATAACAAATAAATTAAACTACTAATTACAGCTAATCGAACCTACTGCTTTTACTAACTAATAAATAAATAAATAGCAAATATTAATTTACCTACAGTTAATTGACAAATATATACAAATGAATTAAATGTGCTTTTTTACAAAGAGACCTCAAAAGAACTTGGTAATTACTGTCACTTATCATCTCGCTGTTACCGGCACTACTAAGGCTACGACCACCTCGACGCTCTGAGACACTCGATTTGACACTGAATCTGACACTAAGTAATACTGACCCTGGGACCGCTGGTGAGATTCTTTTATAATTTCATAGAAGGGTGGGGGAGGGCCTAGACGAATCTAAAAGATTTCTAAGTAACCATAATATCATCCTATGAAGAAAGGAAGCAGGTGGTATCTTACATTGGCCCCACGTTACATGCTTCCCTAGTCTTAGTAACAATACCAAGAAATATCTTACTTAATAAGCATTAGTCAATGTTAAAGAACCAAAAGATTATAACAATTAATTTTACATGTTCTATAAACTCTTCGTTACTATAAAAATAACATGTTATACGAACCTATTTTTAACATTTGATAGGTGAAGATCTGTTTGAAAATTCGCATAGTGTTGAAAATGTGAATGGCTTATCTAAAATTCCGTATTTCGTAAATGGCAGTAAAGCCCGTGCTGTGCTAGAGGTAATGCTAAGGCCTTAGGTAGTATAGGTCAGATAAAAACAGCACTGTCCAGACATTCCAGTGGGTAACAGCTTCTTCACCTTTGCCTAATAGTAGAGGTCCAGTCTCAGCATTCAATTTCATATATGAGCCTATGCACTAAAACAAGACAACACACACACACACACACACACACACACACACACACACACACACACATATATATGTGTGTGTATATATAGTAATCAAGAACTACTGGGATAGAGAGTGTAGAGCACACACAAAAGGAAAAGTGTCTCTCTTCACTCCTCACCGACGAAGGACGAGAGATCCCCGATAATTTTGCTCCTTGTGATTTTTTCTTTTTGTGTGTGCACTGCACTCACTAACCCACCAGTTCTTGATTACTATATATTGCAACCGCGAGTGTTTCATTTTATATATATATATAAAAACACACTGAGAAAAACAAATGTTAGCCCCTTTGTNTATATATATATATGTATATATATATATACTTATTTATTTATAATTATGGTAGGTGATAGTGATATTCTTGCACTTGGTACTTGTTATTTCTCGACTTCTTGTAGAAGTGTATTCGACTTCTGAAATAAAGAGAACCATGGACGCGCTCTTGAACAATAATATAAATATTAACTGATAACTGTTTGTGACTGTTTATTGCCTCAGCGTTGATGCGAGTAGTGACTTTTTCCCTCTATGTTTACTATAAACACATCAAGTCACAATGACTCGTGACTTGATGTGTTTATAGTAAACATATATTACTGTGACGGGCATATTTGATAAAGTTCTATCAGAAAGGGTGACGGCAAGTCATTAATACATGGGTATTAATGTTTCTTATTATGACACGTAATAAGAAACATTAATACCCATGTTTGTAAGTTTTAAATAAATCTATTTAATCATTAATATATAATCTCAACGATCGCCGTCACCTATCAATCATTGCCCATAAACACTTTAATGACATTTAGGTTATAAATAAATGTATAATTTTTTAGTTACATTTGTTAATATATATGTGTATGTATATATAGATCCACTAAAACCGGATTTTCTAATGTTTTTTGCCCTACAGATATATTTTTGGTTAGCGATTATAAAGATAAGCAGGTAAATAGCTATTTTTTATGTTATCTCATTATCTCAGACCAAACACACAGACAGAAACTTGTGACGTTTGCCCATGTCGCTTATTTTGCCTTCACAACAGTCCAGAACTTTATGACATGCTATGGGGAAGAAATAGAGTACATTTAGATTACTCCATTCGACTGTAAAAGATTTACTTAGTTCGCGAAATAATCTATTGAGTTTTTAGAGATCACCTCAATATAATGAATGATTAGTCAACTTGGCAATGTCGGACGGCGATTTTCTGGGTCTCTTGGGACAAATTTTTCTCTTTTCGGTAAGAAGCACTACGTGTTCAAAATTCCTTCTCAAGGAGCCCAGAAACGGGCGAAAAAATGTTTTCACTCACACACACACACACACACTCAGATATATATAGACACATACACACTTACATACATAAAAAGGAAAAGTTACAGTGAGTAAAATTTTCGTGGAACTTCTCGCCCTTCATCAGTGAGGAGTACTTCTCGCCCTACGTCAGTACACCTCACTGATGGAGAGCGAGAAGTGTCCCCAAAAATTTTACTCATTGTAATTTTTTCTTTTCGTGTGATCACTACCCTCTTTCTCTCTCCTATACATCGCAGCCGCGAGTGTTTCCTTATATATATTAATAAATTCTACTTTATGGTATTAATCTAAATAGCTTGCGAGAAATTGCTAGAGAGAAAGAAAGAATATTATTTAATTGACACAAGAATAGTCCATTTTTATATTAATATGATAAATCATTTATTTTTCGTTTCACATAAGATGAAGTTGACCTGAAGAAAATGTTGATCGAGTTATAACCCCGCTAGTCAGGTTGATTTAGGACGAAGAGAATAAAGACGTTTGGTATTGAGGCTTGTCTGAAGGTCCTGATCCTAGCGATAGCCAGGTATACCCTTCCTTTTTTGTGTAGAGAGGCCTTCCCCGGTGTGAGCTTCCGGGCGGGCATCCGACCCTCTGCAGACCGCCTACACGTCCATTGTATGTAGGTCACGGGGGGAGGTGACCTTGGTCAGCTGTTGTCCCATTCGTCAAGTGCATTTGCATCGACATGTCGAGGGCATCAGCCAGCTGTTGCATGGAGGCCTTGCAAGGTATCACTCTCGAATCACTTACACTGTTATATCTCATGGCTAATCGCCGCTTACCATTTTCTTCTAATCTGCACCTATGCATCTAGACCTCCTGTTCTAATTACTGTCTTTCTTTTAAAACCTATTTGTATTTTATAGAAGTCTCATCTTTCACCTCACTACTCCAAATCAAGTTTCATGAATAAAACCCTACCGAAATGTGATCTTATAAATATTTTTAATTTAAAATTCATTCTGATAGTCACGACATCAGTACTGCTGATATATTCTATTTGCTTTTGTCTATCGCTGTATCCTTCGTAAATTATACTTTAAGGTATTTCATTAGCCGTCAATCTACATCAATGTCTTATTGTCTGATACTTAGGAATACTTCTTTTCTTTCTAATCAAAACTCTTATCATAATGTTAATATATTTTTAAAACGTTATATGTCAAAACAGCCGAATCAATTTGATGCTAATTCAGAATTAGGTTGTTTTTTCGAATGAATTTGGTCTTCCAATTCAAATAAAAATAAATTATGTTCAAAATTGCATCAATAGCAAAAAAGTTACATCTATGAATCTGGGGTTTTTGCTATTTTTAGGTATTTATTGAGCAGTACATTTGTTATTCAAATGAAGATTTTTTGATCATTGATATTATTATTAGATGTTTTTTTGTTGGGGTTTGGTCAAGGTAGATCCAAAAAATACAGTTTAACAAATGTGTATTTTTTTAGATTATCTGCCAAATTTTAAAAAAATACACATTTGTTAAACTGTATTTTTTGGATCGCCTTGACCGAACTCCAAGAAAAAAACATCTAATAGTACATTGTATACTTTTTGGCTTTTCGTCGTATCTCTCCAAACTGCCAATGTCTATATAAATGTTTTTTTTTTTCTTCTTTAGAATGAGGAAGTCTAGGCCCATCTAATAGCTTGCCATGTACTTGCTACACTTTTTTAATATATTGTTCATTTGTTAATGTATACACCTTTTACATTTATGATAATAAACAATTGCGGAATTTGAAATGTTTGGTCAAAATATTACTGTATATTTCTATGAAAATTCGCGTTAAATCTATCTCGGATATATTTGATGATTAGAATGTTGCCCCTTCGTTAAACGCTATTCTCTTGGCTCGATTTAATAATAATGTAAATTTTGCAATTCACTAAAACCTCCCCCTTCCCAATCACATATGGGGATTTGGCTACTTTTTTTTTACTCCTAACTACCCCGCATCATGGAGGGAGGGTTTCCCCATTGTAAATACCCATGGCACTGACCAGGCCTATATTTCTTTATGAGACAGGACTTAAGGCGCAGCCGCCGGCTAACCCGGTGCCCCGGTGGACTGCTTAGTGTAGGATTTATGTTAAGATTGTATTTTGTATCACATTGATGAGAGTCATTGACAAATTATGGAAGCAGTATTATATAAACGCACTGATATACACATGTGTATGTATTATTTCTATTATGGTAACAACTCGAAAATCGCTAAAATGAGATTAAGATCTGGACTGAGAGTATGGTGTTTTTTCAAAACTTATGATTATTTTTTTAAATATTTTATTTATTTATTTCTTGCTGAGAATAAGTTTGACTTAACAGTAAGTACTTTCTTTTCTCAACATAATGATAATATTTACGTTCAGTATTTTAATATTATCGTTTTCAAAACTCTCACTCACCCTCATTCAAATTATTTACTGAATTCATCTAATTCAGAAGACCAATTGAATGAGTGATTGGAGGGAACTTCAAATTACTCGATTGATTTCTTTAGTTCTAAACTTATGAGACCAATATTTATTACATACGTACATATTAGAAACTTGACGAGGCTATTTTTTATAGCAACTCGCGAGCAGGATCGGTATTGAAATAAGGACGATTTACAAAGGTCATGTTAAGGTACTAACAATTTAGATCAGACATTGTCATAACATTGGTGATTTTTCGGTGTCAATTTCAAAATCAATTTGGGTTATTGTGATAAACCTGGCTTTCATATTCTGAACTTTAGCAGAGCCTATTATTTACGTACTAACAAAGATTTTAACTATATTAATGAGAGTAATGGCTCTCATGTATTAGTGAACTTCAAAATAAGTTCATTATTATCATATGCCGTATTTAGATATAAAAAATTTAATGAATAACTCTATTTGTTTATCTACTAGTTTTACTAGCCGTCGTAAATCTGTTCCAAGGTGTTCTGACGGGGTTAACCTTCCAAAGTAAGGCGGGGGCAAGTTTGTAAACAAAGCGACGCCATGACTGGGGTGTGCAGGGGGAGAGGTCGTTCAACCCGACAGACAGTCCGACACGGACGTAAACAATCGATACGACCCCCTACTACTACTACCACCGGTTAGTCATAGCCAGCGGCTGCAAGGCTGTTACGTCATCGCCCTCCCTTGGTCCTTGCAGACGTGAGTACCTTCGTCTTATTATAAGCCTAGGGCACATCCCTTACTCCCTGAAAGGGTGTGAATATCCTCGATGAATATTCTTTCACATACCAGAAATCTTCTGATCTAAATGTCCTTTTATTAAATCTTAAAGAACTATAGTGAATGAACGTTATAATGTAAATGGTTAGAGGTTCGTTATCGTCGAGTCTTATGCTGGAGAAATTAGTCAGGGTTTCGGCCAGGATCAGAAAAATAAAATACTCCAATATTATTGGGTAATTATTTTATTAATGCGTAATAAAATAATTATCCAACAATATATAAAATAAAATGACTTTAGGTTTTATCGATTGCACGACGATTTTCATTACTAGGAAAACAAGTAAATTATAAGTTTTGTCCACCACAGAAATCATATTTTAACCAATAATGAATCAATAAAAATGAAAAGGTTGTTTTCAACAGTTGATCGTTCTAATAATTCAGATAATTATGCTGTATCATTTTTTAAAATTTATGTTGCATACTTTATAATATAACGCAGATTAATGAGGATATTTAATAATATAACTAAATAGTTTTAGTACACCATTCCTCTGTCCGCCAAAGATCCTTTGCGATCTTACCTTATTTTCTAATAGCCATTTTCAGGATTTTATAATCAAACTTCCCATTTACACTTATGATTTCCAGTAAAACCTGGGAAATTTTTTTACGCAGCTCTTGCTAATAGACCTTTAAATTTTAATATTAGTGATACAGGAGATGAGATAATACTGTGATGATAATACAATAAAGCATTGTTTTCTCAGCTGTTGATCATTAAAAATTCAAATTCAAGTCATGTAGGAGATGCGTGATCTCACCAGATTTCCAATGTTTCATAGAAGATAGAAGTAAATAACACTATGTGTTTAAATTCAAGTTACAAGCCGGAGAGAACAAGCTAAGACCACTCAAGTTATTTCTTGCCGAGAAGTTAGAGTTGGAAAAGAAAAATATTTTGTTATTATTATTAATTAAATAATTTATACATTTGCAAAGTTTCCGGACATCCGAAACACCATCTTGCTCCTTTGTCTTAATTTTTTTTTTTTTTTTTAACAGTTTGTTAATTGTATTTTTTTTAGCACTATATACCTAATAAGTTCTTTTAAAATTAATTTAGTGTATTTTAAATATATACTCTTTGTATACATTTACAAATAACTATAATATTCTTAATTTTTATTTCTACCACCATTTTACCATAAGTTGTGACTAAACTAATTTTCAATACAATATACTGATTTAAATAGAAAAATTTAAAACCCTTTTTGTCTGGAGGAAGAATTTGTTAACTCTAGACAACCGTATTCTCTGATTAATGTTATTAAAAGGCACGTTTTTACTAACTGTTATCGTTACAATCACGAATATGAAATATAGATATTGACTGTTAAATAACTGATATTGTACAAATTCATCTCCTCCTCTGAAACCCCCTCTGCAAATATTGCATGCATTTTGAATTCACTTTGCTCTTTTAAATTTTAGGACCATGCGCGGTATTCATATAAGTAGTTCACGTCCACACACACACTCACACCTTCCAAACCAGAGGAATCATCGCGAAATTCGTTGACACTATTTCTGAAAAAAAAACTGAATCCCTGTTTCAAATGCTTCACTACTTGTTATACATTGCTTATGTTTGAATAAAAACGAGACGTTGCGTGTACGTAGGGAGCATTCACAATTTATTATTGAATCAAGCTCTTTTTGAAAATTACCATTTCTTATCTGCATATGTATTTTACAAGTTCGGCTAGCTATTTGACACACTATATCCGTTTCTTGTGTGTTTTGTATCGTCCTCTGCCTGAAGATCTTGCTCAACTGAGATACGCTGAAACCCCTGTTCACGATATCTGATCTATAGCTGTTTAGCTACCCCAAGATAAGTCTTTCAGTCTAACCTACAAGCGTTCTCCTTCTAGTCCATTACTATGAAACAATAATTTTATTTTTCACTGAGTAATATTACTCCAACTCGTACGTATATAAGGTTTGTAAGTAACAAATTCCAAGTTTAATGGATGTTTTTTTTGCCTTTTATTCATTTATTAAATTCTGTTAACGTGATAGCATTTTGTAATTTGATTACAATGAACTTAAAAAAAAAAAAAAAAAAAAAAAAAAAAAAAAAAAAAAAAAAAAAAAAAAAAAGACTAAGTTACAATGGCAAGAGGGTAAGAGGAGAGAAGGTGAACAAGGACACCACTCTCAAATTAAATACAAATAATATTCCCAGGATATCACAAGGCCATCTTCGTTTGAGTAGACGGGTAGGGTTGTAGGGGTTGGAGTTTGTAGACAAGGGCTGTGCTAGTGGATTAGGATGGAATGGCAGTTTAATGTGGAAAAGGGGGAAGCGGGAAGAAATGAGACAAGAACGAAAGGAATATTAAATCGTGGTGAAGTACTGCATAAGTAATAAGTAATACAACTAAATAAATACTTTGGGTATAACTAAATACTATACTCAAGTTCACTCTTGTTTCCGTAAATAAACTATTTGATTGTAAATCCATATCTCATTTACTCAATTATATATTAAATATTGAAAAGTTGCATGCATTTATAATCAAATGTGTTTACTTCTTGCCGAATCTACTGCACAATATTTCTTTGGCGCAAGTTGCTCTTATTGCCCCCCTCCCGCCATATTATAACAAAATTTACAAATCCTAAGTGTCCTCTTAAAAGCTGATGGTATAAAATTCTTCATTGTCCACTTGTGCCCAAAGGTACACTTTCGTGCAAATCTCAAATTTTTACCGTTACAAAATGTATCTCTTCATGGCTATTTGGTGACGTCAGACTTAGTCATTGCCTTGACCTTCGGAACAGTTCATTCCTCACATTCTTACTACTCCTAGCGTTTCTTTCTCCCTGGGATTGTTTTCCTTTCTAAAGGTTGCCTTCACTCGCGTCCTTGATCAGTCACAAGCCTCATTGATTTACGTCTCAATCCTTTCGAACATTTCTTTCAGGCAAATACCGTCTCTATACGGCGTCGTCCTTGGTTTTTCTTGTCCTTCCGCGTCTCGCTCGCATCCTTCAAGCTCCTATTCTCTACTCCCCGACATCCTTCTACGTCTAGAGTCCTCTTCTCGCGATTGTTATCCTTTCTTGGGCAGTGTACTCGCAAAACCTGTAGCTCTACTCCAGCGAGGAATGAAAAGGGCCCTGATACAATATCCCTAGCCAATTACAGCAGTGCCGACTAATTGAACCGTGGTCCGCCAAGGCGCCAAGACCCATGCCTTTAAATGAATCATTCACGTAAAGACGGACAAATAAGGCCTAACACGTTGAGTTGATCCAATTAAAGCCATACTGAACTAGCATACCTACCTCTGTGCTTTCCTACCTAAACTGCTTGTTACGTGGAAACATCGAAGCTCACAATTAGGCATGCTCGCCGGTCATATCCTCTTGAGCGATCTATATCGTCTGTCTTATTAATGACCACTGGCTTAATGAGATCTCCTTTATCTTGTTAGTAGCCGTGGGCTTCTGAAAAGATACTCTCTCCCCGCCGTTGGGGAAAAGTTTATCATTGGTTAATTATACAAATGAACAAGTTTAATTGGATGAAAAGTGGATGGCCCATATCGGTTATGCTTGAGGATCTTTTGTTTAAAAAACAAAAAAATAATCAAAATTATTTCCTCTCTTTGTTATCATGATGTACTATATAAACGTTAATTTCGTACAAATTAGTCTCATAAATGAGTAAGAATAATTTTTTGACTACTACTAAACGTAAGAACTCAACGGTTGCAAACTTAGGTTCCTGAATATTTTTAAAAATATTAATTTTAGTAATTAAAAGAATAGCGCCCTTCTTTCAGTGGATTTTTCGTAGAGTAATCAAGCTATTCATATTGTTAAAATCACTCCATTTTTGAAAAATATCCACGGATCTTAAATGATACTTTTTTATATAATGTTATTGTAAAATATACATATTTGTCTGTACGCGCTATAGTGTCCAAAATTTTAAAAACAGTGAAACGAAATTTATTATTTAGGTTTCTTTTTGAAAACTATTGGATGATTTCATTAATGGCTAAAATCGCTCAAGGATGAGGGATGAGGAGTGTTGAGATGCTGACAAAAAATAATAACTTCATTTCTATATAATTATCGTTATGAAAAAATATATATAGAAAAAATAGATTGTAAAATGTGATTTTATAACATTAAATAAAAGCGCATATTGAGAAATATATTTAAGAACGTAATTTGAGTGTTTAGCGAGCCCAAATTTTTTTTTTTAATAGACTCTAAATTCGGTTTGGGATTGAATTTAAGAAATTTAAAATTTCTACTTTAAACACTTTTTAAAAAATTACTTTAGGTTGTAATCGGATGTGGAAAAGGAGATATTTAGAAGGAGACCAAAATGATCGCAAAATCTTTATTGTTATTTGAGTTCGCGAAAATGTTTAATGATGTAAAATGCACTTTTCTATCGTAGTTTTACATTTTTATGAAATACACTTGTTAAAGAAGAAATTTAAAAATGTATTTAGGATGGGTGAGCGCTTTCTCCAATCTTCCAGCCCGAGTAGAATAGAGCAAAGCTTAGCGATTATTTCTAACTTTTCATGCGCTATTGTTCATTTCGGCTCTTTAACTAAATTTCGCCATTTACTCTTATATATACCCATCTCTGATGAAAAGTTGAAAAGAAAAATGGAAAATCTGCTCAGTTTAAATAGCTTAAATCAAGTTTATATAACGAATGTTATTTTTATTTTTTTAGTCTGCTCAGCTTTTGAAGATTTCATTTGAGATTTAAATGTCGCATTTTACATCGCCATATTTGTCATATGGTTCGATTTGTAATCCAGCAAAATCAAGAGGAAAATTAAGTTTAAAGAAAATTTGTAACTGACTCTGTTTTACTGTTAAAGCTCATAATAAATTTTTGATTTATTTATTGTATTATTTTTAATTTTTCTCTCCCTCAATAGACTTTTGGTCTTAATTGATCTATGCTTTCATTAACCCTTAAATTGGCTGTATCTTTTTAATTAATTTGTTTTGCTATTTTTAATAATTGTTAATGAATAACAAGTATATAAGTTAATAATAGTGAATTTAACACTATTATATTCGAGATAATTAAGCATATTTGAGGAAAATTCGTTTACCATGGATAGCTGGTTAAGACTTTCTATAAGTCTAAACATAAAGTTTTTTTTAACTTTTATGCCCTATGGAACCACCTGGTCCTTGGCGGGTATTTATTTTGATTAAATTGCATCGCAAGGCGTGTGCTAGGTCGGTTCTCCAAAATATAAATGTTTGTTTGTACTAAGATGATTTTAGTTGGGGTTCGGTCGAGGTAGATCCAAAAAAAAAAAACACAAATAAAAAAATGTATTTTTTTTTTTTTTTTTTTTATTTGTTTGTACCTATCTACGCTTGACCTTTACGTCTAACGCGAAAGATGAAATTTAAATATCTACAAAATTTGTATGAATTTAGTTGGTTCTAAATGTTGTTTTAGTTTACTGTCACTTACTATTATTACCCCAGCCTTGACCTTGCCAGATTAGACGGCTGAACTTCCCTCTTCTTCAATATTATGTAATTTGGCATTCGGTGTTTTGTCCCAAATTGCAAATGTTGTAAATAGCTATTTTTAGAAGATGTGCTTGGCGTGGCGTTGTCAGACCTGGCGGGTAGGTGAGGAGGAGAGGCAGCCATTGAGCGGTCTCCCCCCTCCACTCCGCTGTAGTACTCTAGTAGTAGTAAGGGCAGGGTGGGGGTAGAGGGGTGAATGACCGTACTGTTGTGACGGGAGGGGTCTTCAGCCGTCTAGCCGGCGGGATCGATCGGAGGACCCTCTCTCTCTCCACACCGCCATCGCTACCAGTCCCACGTGGGGGTGACACGTGCCTCAGACACGTGTGCCTTTCCCGCCAATACCTCCCCGCAAGAAGGAGATACTCCCTTGGAATGTCTCTACGGCTACTGAAAAGTAGCAGTGAAATGCCATTCTGCTTAAGCAAACCCCCCAAAGTTGAATAGGGAATTCAGTGCAATGACGTTAATTGCAACAATGCTTATTTGATACCTTGTTTACACGAAGAGGTCTTCAAGCTTATAATATTTCAAATTGGAGAATTTATAACAATATATATATATAAACAAGTAAAATATACAAAGAAGGAAATCAAACTGAGTGATTCTCTTGGTCCTCGGGCATATTGCTAACGGTCTAGAATCAGTATACAAAACCCCTTGCTGTGTTGTTTCAAAAGGGTCTAGGTCAATACCTAGATTCGGAATGAAATTTGGAAAAGCTCTATTCCTTTATTCTTGGTTATATAGATTTTGGGACTAAAACATAAAAAAAAAATTATATATCTCAAATTATATTTATCTGAGATACCCATTCAAATTGAAGAATGTAATTTTAACTTAACAATTCTATTTGAATAGAAAGGAGACATTTTAACTTTCATTATGCACATTGTCTTTGTTTTCTCCACGTTTTGTGAAAATTTTGTAAAATAGTCTAAAAAGTTTTGTTCAGAGAAAATCAAATGGTATAAATATGAAGATAAAAGGGGATTATCATTCTATTCAGGTGTGTCAGTAGACTTTATTGTTTTATAAATGGTAGTCGGTCTGTCATTTCAGGTATATCAACTTGTTTGGCTTGTAAATATGTTCTTCTGAAAATGAGGAGTTCCAGCTTTCCCGCTGGATGAATTTGAATACATATTTAGTGTATTTAGGGATCACGTAGATAGAATGGCGCCTAGATACATGCGCAGTGTGAAGGGCCACAAACCTTGACGGCTCATGTCCTTGGGCACCCTAGCCTCGCCCGGGTGGCGTTCGGGTTGGTAACCCCGCCTCGCGCCCCCGCCTCTCTCCGGCTCACCTTACTCTTCCCCGCCAAGTTTCCACCCCTATACTCGGCTACTACCACAATTTGGAGTAGAGCTTAGTCAGGGAGTCGGTCTTAAGGGCTGAAGAACCGATTTGTAAACAAAATGAAATATTTTTATTTTCATATCCTCTTGTCATTGTAATTTTTGCATTTTTTATTTATTTCGTTGAAATAAAATTATAAAACATTATTATCTTAATAGAAATGTAATAAATATATAAAAGCCGAAAAAAAATTTTTTTTCGTCGTTTCGGCCTAAATTTCAGGCCTTCATAAGGGCAAATGGGGTGAGAGATACTCTTGCTCTACGATAACTTAAACATGACTGAATGTTTACAGATCAGTTTAAATTTTTCAACTCCCACGGCCGAATCCCTGACTAAACTCCCCTCGTAAAGCTCGCTGGTCCTAGCTCCAAAGTAAATAAAACTTCAATTTTTTTTGGTAATCGGCTGAAAGATGTTTCTCGGTGAACTCCATAGGCCTGGTTCTTTGAGGTAAATATGTCAGTGACAGCTGCGTTCCTTATAATTCAGGAAAATTGATGTTCTTTGTAATTCAATTATGATCTATTACGTCACTGGGAGTGATGGTTTTAATTTTTTTATCAGACAGAGTTGTCTGTTTTTGATAAGGAGTGCCATTTTACACAAGATATTATTGTCAAAGACATTATGTCATTTTATTAGATTATTTTTTTTGGGGGGGGGGGGGGAGTTTGTTATGTTATTTTGTACGTCCATGTTAATGTCGTAAGCTTTTCCTGGGTCTATTAATTTTTATTTGTTTTAGAGGGAATTGAATGAGATAACTAGCGCGTCCTTTAGCATAACTGGCAAGTGCACCGGCCCGGATAGCAGAAGATCCAGGTTCGATTCCTGGCTGGGACAGTTAAAACTTTAACTAAAAATTGTTAAAATTTACGTGGGTTTAAATACCACAAAAAGAAATATTTATAAAAGTTTACTATTTTTCTCTCATTTTAAGATGTTATGAGGTAAAGCCTGCTTGAAGAGACCTCATATTTAGTTTGGTTTTTCTCATCATACTCTAGTGTAATGTGACGTCCAGTTCCAGTATTGTCGTCGTCCTTAGGGGTAGTGAGGACTTCCTAACTGAAGAGAAATCAGTGCTCCTGCTCATCTCTTCCTGAAGGATCTAGTGTTTTCCCAGGATCTCTGCCTCCACTTCCCATATGCTTTTCTCCTGAGGTATTTTAATTAATCTTCCGTGTGGTATAACATTAGTGGAATTAGTAATAATGGTTGATCAATTTCCAGATAGTTTGTCCACCGTCGAATACTATCTGGAAGGATTGGTCGAATATTAGGTCTTTGGGATTTAGAGGAATAAAAACTATTTTTTTTAACAAAAGTTTTTCTTAATACCTACGTTTCGGTCTCCATCATTCTCTAAATCATCATTTACTTTTCACAAATCATGATTTATGTCTTTAAATACAAAGATCGAATCCTCCTCATTGAAACGAAATAAAATTTTTATTGTCTTAAAAATACATTTAAATACTTCAGTGGACCACTATATTTCATATCTAAATAACGAAACCTGATTACTTATTTGACTTCCTTCCAAATGTATTGTGTAAGTCCAGGACGCCTCTGTTTTGAGATCAGTTCGAGAGAAGTGTAGTTGTAGTGAAGACAATGACATAGTTAACATGCATCTGAGAAAATTGTTAAAGAATTAATGTTTGGTACTACTATTATTGTGATGTTCTTTAGGTTGTGTTGTTTCCCTTGTCACAGAGCAATTTCAATTTGAATCACTGTACGGTTGAATTCCATTGTCATAATTAAAAAATATACCATTTGTCACTTTTAAATATATATATATA
>KZ807487.1:167698-188034 GCA_000696205.2 Oncopeltus fasciatus | reverse complement strand
CGACCTCGAGTTTTTATCCATATATATATATGGCACAGTAAGGATATGGTTCAATATTTATTACAATAATATTTTATATTATTATAAGGAGAGGAGGCAGAGCAGATCCTTTTTTTATATATAATTGCTACTAATTAGTACGGTTTCTTATTTATATTCTTTTTCTTAATAGTTCACTGATTATTAATATTTCGCATTAACATAGTGATAGTATTGTATATTGTAATTTGCGAAAAGTGTCAATTAGTTAGAGAGATACGTCATTATAGGGCTTATGTTGAAAGTGAAAACATTTTGCTTCGATATTGATTTTTTCAGTATGTATGATATTCAGTAAAATAGAAGTAAGGGATGGCGAACCTTGAGTACCATTTCTCATTGATTTAGGGGGAAATCAGGTGTGCTGACCACACAGCTTTGGAAGTCTGAAGGTGGCGGGTCTTCCCAGTAGAGCATAAACTGATAAGATAAATATTTTCTCAGATATTAATCTGTAACGATTTCACTTCCATAATTGGTTAGTATTTGTAAATATTTCTTTTCGCATAAATATTTCAATAAAATCCATTTAATTCTAAATCCCAAATAACGGGGATAGGGATCATTCAAAATATGCTATCTGTTTAGAAAATTGGAGCAGTAAGTTAGTTGTTACATTAAAAAAAAAGAAAAAAAAAAATTCCATGTGTGACTCCCAAACCTGGGTTCGAACCGAGCGGGCAAGTTTTATCGAGGTGTAAAACACTGCCTTGTGCCATAGGCTTTAGAATTGGGTGGCTAGAGTATAGAGCTCTTCCCTCCGTACCCTTAAGTTGTTGCCGGGGGAGGGAGTAAATGGATATTAAAATAAGAATATGCCTTGATTCTGATGTAATGACTGGTTTACCCTGTCTAAAAAAAATTTTTTTTTTTTCCATTTTTAAAATTTGTACGTAAATCTTGTGAACTTGAAACTGATTGTGGGGAAAGTAAGATAATAGAGGTTATCAATTTCGAGGTTTCTTATTTTAAAGTGACCTTGTTTTTGTTGTTGCATACTTTCCTTTCACAAACACTTCTTTTTTTAAATCAAATATTTATTAATTTTTATTATTGCTAACGATAAATGTATTGTTACATCACAATGAATGTATGTAACAATACATTTGTTGTATTGTGATTGTTAATCACTCATTAAATTTCATGTTGATTTTCATCCTCATGGTGTGTTTATTATTCTAGTACGTTATGTATTGGCAGTTTGAGATTAAATGTATTTTATTATTAAATACTGCATAAGGTCATTTTGTATTTTATTTTCTAAAATATTATTTAAAAATTCCAATACACTTGTTAGAAAGAAATATGTATTACTTTAATAATAATTTTAAAAGTTACTGGTAAAATTTGCAGCTTGACTATTAAAACAGTTGATAGATGACATCCATTTTGGGTGTTTCCCCCGCAAATAGGAATCGTAGTCTTCCTAACAGTGTTCATTTTTGTTTTTTAATAACAAATCTTCCATCATTACATATTCCCCGACGTAGGCAGAGATACCTTGGAGAGATGAATGTTTTATTATTGTTCTTTTATATGTTTTTATGTTTGTTTGTTTTTTAACTAATGACTAAAATAAATTACTGGCATAAATAATATTGATTTTTAATGTGAGGGTAGCTTAGTATAAGATCAGTATCACCAGAAGAAGAAAATTCTCGAAGGTAGAACATAAATGGAACGTGATACGATCCCAGTAATGTGGCTGTAACGGCTGCCTCCAACATGTTTTCTGCCATAAAACTCTTCCCTCTTCCACATTTGCACATAGAAATATTGAATAGTACCCACAATTTCTATCGCCCCTTCTGCCGAATAGATATTGGTAAATTGGCCTACATTCCAGCATACTTGTGCAGAGCATATGTACTATGTGAGTAGGTGCGCGCGCGTTTGTGTACGTGTATATCTAAACCAGTTCTTACTTTATCATTATCGGGAATTCCGTCTTGGTAGTTTTTACAAAAAAAAGTTTTATTTTAGCCAATGTTTCGGCCTGAATTTCTGGCCTTCATCAATGTGAAAGAGAATGAATACGAAATTCATGAATATGAAGAAGAAAAAAAAATATACAAAAATAATATTTCTATATGTTTATACATGTCATAACCTAGCGAAGAATAAGTGAATGAAAATAAAAACGTTTTGTAATCGGCTATGTAAAATGCATAAAAAACTGGATACTGAACATATAACATACATTTTTATTTAGCCGATTATACACAGTTTTATATTTTCATTTACTTATTCTTTGTTAAATTATGGAATACATACATGTTTCTATATTATTTTTATACGCATGTTTCTTTTCATAGTCAGCCCTGAAAGCCAGATTGAAACATTGGCTAAAATAAAAACATTTTTGGTTAGAAAGTAGTTTTTAATTCTTCTACTTACGAATTCCTGATAATTCTCTCTAAATACACCTTGGCGGTCAACAAATATACCTCCAATTCTTACTTCATTCATCTTTTTACCATATGGAGTCTAATGAAACGAACTATCCTTCATAACCAATTTATTGAGTGCCTAGTCAGAAAAGTTGTCAGAAAGAGGGCTACCAGACTTCTTTGATGTTTAAAACTGACGCCAATGGAGTTTTTTTTTCTCCGGGCTATTTAAAAGGTAATTCCCAAAATAAATTAATTTATCTACTGATCTATTGAGGATTATATGTGTAATCAATCTTTAATTTATTCTGTGATCTAGAAAACTATTTCAGATTGTCTTAAGATCTGATCGGCTCTTTCCTCGTGTTTTTAAAGTCAAGTCGACTGATATCCTTTATTAACGTACGTAGATTTTTATGGAAAAAATATTAGTTAGATAAAGTGAATTCAGTGATGCAATCTTTATGGTAGTAAATCTTTGATGATTACTATGTTTCACTTAACTGTTAATATATCTCATTCAGAGTGGGATAATCTTGATGTATTTAGTTTTGATTAACAAAGATGATTAGAGTTAGAATGTCTATGTGATGGATTACTAAAAATTAAGGCAATATATGATATTAAGTTTAAATTGTTTAATTGGAATAATATAATTTCATATGGGCTATTCTTTTTCATTTCTTGCTGTTTTTATAATATTTATTATTGATATAACCATAATGACACAAATACAAATCAATAAATGAGAATTTATAAAAACGTAACAAATCGTTAGAAATGCGTTCATTTTTATTTATACAAACCCTAAATTTTTTAAGTCTGCAATGCCCAAACTTTTTTTAAATTATGGAATTTTATCTTTAAGTAATCACGTTGTATTTATATTATTAATGAATGAAACTACAAAGAAGTAATATTAAGTGGATGACTACACTTGACTCTTTGAATATCCTTACAATCGTTGCCGTTTTGTGGGCTCACAAATTAATGTTTAATAAAGATCAAGTTATTTTTCAAAAAATGTATTTATTTAACCTTAGGTAATTTCCAGTACTTCCGAAGATGACCTTCAGAGATCGAGAGCAATCGTTTAAATTAATAAATCAATTGTTGGCCTTTATTTAACTCTTATTTTCCATTTTTAGATCGACTTTCCAGAAGCTTAGAAACTATTATAGCATTTCAAAGAACTTTGGATTGCAGGTTAGGGTTAATGCATAAGTCACATAGGAAAAGTTGAGAATTCTTCTTGCGCTAAACTAAAAATTAAAAAAAAAGATAACGGTTTTCTTTATTGTTTCTGACGATGATTATTGTGCAGTCGAAAACGTTATAGGACATTCAAAAAAATTTTGTGTGAGACAAAGGATTGTGAAGATACTTTACTTTTGAACAATTGAGTAGCTCATGGAATCCTTTCGGGTCTCGCAATCCTGACGCTGCAGGTTCCAATGGCGCTATAAAGAAAAGCTTTTGCTGGATCATGGATGTTTAGGATGGGGTGCCAAACCTATAGATAGTCACTCCCTCCTATACCATAAGTCGTGGCTAATAAAACATAAAAATCGAGTACGGCTGGTATGATTCCCATTCCGTTTTGGGGAATCTGTTGCGGAGTGTGGGAGACCCATGAATGCCCAGCTCTTTGCTGCTTGTCTTTCTGGACAGATGGTGCAGACTGCTTGATCAGCGGGACCTTGACACTTCATCCCGGCGTTATCTATCTCTCGAACACGTGGCTTGCACTTTGTCTAGACGAGCAAGTCTGCAGACAGTGCGTCTTCCCGCTATGCACACTCGAACTTCTGGTCGATACGTGAGAAAGCTACTTGAAATGAGGCGCCTAGAGTGTGGCGCCCGGCTCCTTCCTTTTTATTATCATGGCTTTTATAGAATAAATTGGTTTAATAATTTTATTAATAAAAGTAAATTGGATGTTTTGCCTTTCGGCTTTTCCACTCTGTTGAACAAGGCTATCTTTGTTAATAATGTCGATTAAAATTATCATAATCATCATATGAAGTAACCGACTCTCTCCTTCCCATATATCATGTATAATAAATAAATGCAGCACGAATAAAGATGGTCGATGACTTTTAATCCAGTTTTATTAAATTTAATTACATTTATTAATATTACTAAATAATATTGTATCAATAATTTCATGTTATTGTAAGGTTAATTTATTAGTATATAAAATTTANATATTTTAAAATATATAATTAAAATTTTTACTTTGTAGAGTATTTTATTAGTAATTGACTGTGAAAATACCTATCTTTACAAGGAAAAGAAGTTAGGCGTATAGTTAAATTAAATTTTTCTGCGTGCTTGTTAAATTATCGTTTAAACTGTCCACTTTCACCTTGGGTTTTCTGAAAAGTATGGAAGCCATTCTTGAAATTTTGTAATTTTTCAAAACTCTGATTTAGTTCTTGTAGTTCCTTAGAAATAATAGAAGACTAGTTAGTATATATTTATCGACTACTGAAGGAAAAAAATGAACATTAAAACAAATTTGTGTACTTCTCCAACTTTGAATATGCAAATTTCCCTTACATTTGTGTCATTTAGTTCTCAAATGTTTAGGTTACTAAATCCCTATTATAGGAATAGGCCACTGAATCCCTATTATAGGTATAGGTAGGTGTAGTCCCCAAATGTATAGGCAATAAAATAGCTCTATTTAGAAAAAATTAAGTTTTTTGAGGAAAAGGGTTTTTTATCGTAAAGGGTTGCCCAATCACATACCTTGCACAATTTATTTATTGGCCAACGCTGAAATCTTTCGTGCCTATGATATCATCTTCAGAGCTCAAGGATCTCTCATTGTGGGGGTAGGAGAAAAACCTATAATGGATAGGTTTTAAGCTCTTAAGATGCTATTACAGACCTAGAAAGAGTTCTACCTTAACGAATGAATAATAACAATAAATAAGTTGAGTGTACCTTGGTGTTTTAAATTTGAAAAATTATTTTCTTAATTGAAAACATTGTCCAATTCCACAAAGCGAGCTAAGGAATCAAGAGTATCTCTATTTCCCCCAATCTGGGAGAATCCGGACCTTTAAACCTCTGGTCAAGGTTTCATAAAAAATTCAACTGTGAAAGTAATTTTTACGATCTATATAAGTGACAACAAATCAATAAAGAAATAGTGCGAAGTTTATGGTTTTCTATTGCGAAAAAAATAATTCCATTTATTATAACTTCACCCCAGTTCATCCGCCACCTAATTTGTTTCTATTTGGCATTCGTAAATATTATTTGCTTTAATAAAAAAAGTGTATAGTTGTTACCTATTTGATTTGAGAGTTAAATGGAGTCAATATGTTATTCGTCGTAACACTGAAATTACCCCAGCACATCACTTTGGACAAGGTCTAATATGACAAGGAAAAACATGGACGCTGCTGGATAGATGGACAAGAACATCTTTCTTTCAGATTCCTCCAGTAGATCTCGTTCTCCCATCTGGGGGACGAGTGTGATGCTATCTTGGTCGCGCCATTCCGTTCTCGTTAGACCCTTCAACATAGGGGTTGCTGGATCTCACCTTCAGCTCCAAGTGGATTGTTATGCATATCGCTTCTCACAGATGCGATTACGTAATCCATTCCCTGCTGATTTAGTAGCTCAGCTTTCGTCTGAAATGTAATATCCTCATCAGCATAAAGTGAATTATTGTCTATTAGAACTGAAGAGGTCACAGGCTTTGAGCCATATTGACCCTCAGCGCTAAGGGGACCGCCATTTTCAAACTTGATGTTGAACTTGTGCTGTGTGACTGAGCACACTGAGGGAACTAGTACAGGTTATGTACGTGTAAACAGCTATAACCTACTGTTATGTTATAATTAGTAACGGATCTAGTGAAAATTAAATAAAGTCTCTTTTATAAAATTAAAAGTAGAATGGTTTTGTTTAAAATCTTTTTTTTATTGACTTTTTAGGAATTTAATATTCAAGTTCAAATGGAGAGTTTTTGACTGTAGAGATTATCAGTACAGAATTTTTTTATCTGGTTCGGTGAAGGTTGATCCAAAAAGTATAATTTTAAAAAAATGTGTATTTTTTATATTTATTTATATTTTGTATTAAAATGTATTTTTGTATTTACCATGACCGAACCAGATTAAAAAATTCTCTACTAATAATCTCTACGGTCAAAAACTCTCCATTTGAACTTTTATAAAAACTTGGAGTATTCCTACTATGTCCAGCTCTACAGCTAGACCTCTCACCAGACTTCAAGCACCCAACATGGCCTCCCAGATCCCACCTGCAGTCATAATACCATCACAAAACGGCACCAAAAACATCACATCATCACCTACACATACACTGTCGCCAGAAGGACATCAACTCACGTCGGCAGATAATAAAAAATACACGTTTTTTTTTTTTAAATTGTATTTTTTCGGATCAACCTTGACCGAACCCCAAGAAAAAATTCTCTATTTCTAATACTCAAGTCGTTCATTAACCTGTGAGCTTAGTCTCGGGATTTCACTGAACGAGTCTGTTACGACGTTGCTGCGCGACAGCTATCGACCTCGAGTTTTTATCCTGTCCCCTTGGAGAATGTGTTGAAATCTGCGTCGTCTCACCAAAGTGTCTATTTCAAACTGTTGGTTTTCTATCCATACTACCTCTAAGTTAATTAACATCTATACTAGTTGTAATTGTATCTGTATCAAAATGAAATTCGAGTATTGTCAATTATAAAATATTTTTTTTAAATGTAACTTTTTTTTTTCTACTGAGATAATGGGACTGCAAAATAATATTTGAAGTATTTTCCGTGTCTTGAGCAAAACGTGAGTATTCTTAGCTTAGGATTCGTTTTTAGACAATATATGAATAGTTTGTTATTGCTGGTTATCTAACCAGCAAAAGATAATTTAAAATCTTGCATTTTTTCATCAATTTTCATTGAATAAAGTAATTTCCTAAATTATACCATAATTTGGTTAATTCCATGTTTGATCATATCTTCAAACCTTAATTAATTTAATATTAACTTTAGATATTGCTATTTATCCTCGATGCGGTAAAAGGTCTTTCTAAATATGTAGGAATCGTTTCTAAAAGACAAACCCTTCATGTTTAAATTCTGCAGCGGATTTCTAGTAATTAAAAAAAATGAAAGATTATTGAGCAACAGACTGTTTGCAATACAATTAAAAACGAATCTTTAGAAGTACTTTATAATAAGATGAAGTAACAGGCTTAAAAAACATTGGTTAATGGAAGAGAAGAGCTTAAGATTTCCAGTTTTTCTTACAGTATTGTGGATTGCGCTTGTGACGTATTGTATGTGAGCCTTTAAGCGATGGAACTGGAACGCTCTTGCTCTTGGAGTCGACGAAGATGTAAAAGGACTTCTTTCTTGATCTGCCTGGACGAGAGCTCCTAGTATTGCGTGGAGGACAAGGAGCCAAATTGCCGATCTAAGTAGTGAAGAGTTGACCCGATATCCTTCTGTAGTGCTATAGCTCTTGTAGGTCGCAACACAAACACTGGAGTAAGCTAGTTTGCTACAGTTCATTTATGAATGGCATTTCTTTTGCTATGTGTTGAAACTGTGTTTTTGCAATGACTGATTTATGCCGTCAGTCAGTTTTTTCTTGTTGAATGAGGGAAGAGCTTCTAAATTGTCTTACTCGGGTGAAAGGTTTTTCCCCCCGAGGAAAAAAAAAATAACAGCAGTGTGACTTAGGGTAGAAATGAGCATGAATAACGACAGGTGATTATTTACGTAGCAGACACGGCTAATCGGCTTTGCTCGCTTCTGAAGCGCTATGAGCTGCACGTGCCAAGCTGCCAGCTGATATCCAAGGGGTCTTGTCCCACGGCCACGCTCGCCTTCCCCATTCTCTTCGACGCCGAAGGCACGAATCACGCTCTTATCCGTCACACTTTTAATTAAATGAAGTATTTTTATTTGGTTTTTGTTTTACTTCTGTTGGACGTGCTTATGTAGCTTAAAGTTTTAATCGTGAATCGTACGTGCAAATAACGTTTTCGAGCGTGTTTCCTAGTACGATGAGAACTAATTTTCAACTAACTTATTGCACCAGTTTTTTTAAGCGTATTTATACTATTGGTTTTTAGAATTCATATGTAAATAATTTACCGTTGCAAATGATTTTAGGAAAAGTCTGTCTCCTGTGTAACCTTAGCACATTTCCCATGACCATAATAAAATANTAGGCTAGGTTCCTGGAAGCGCCTTTGGTCGGATTCTCCAGGTAGCTACGCCCCCGCATTCCGCCAACCGCCCCGCCTTAACTAACCTTACCCACACGCTTCTCTGGGTGGTCGTGCGAACGAATTTCTGCTTGCTTCGACAAGCCGTCTTGGTCTTCGTATTTTGGAACTGTGGATCATATGTTAGCCCTTCCTCCGATGAAAAGAATCAGAAAAGTTTTGAGATAGATATTTCTCTATATATATATATATACTTGTGCGTGTACGTATTTGTAAAATTATTTTATTTTTGGTTTTGAGCCCCTTTCCGTGGAGGATAACCTAAAATGTCAAATGCAAGTATGTAAAGTCATTTCGATCTAGTAGACGTAATATTTAGCTTAGAGTTATGAAACTCAGCACATATTGGTTTAGTAATTAAAAAGTAGAACATTTTAGGTGTAACAAAACGAAATTAGTAATGGGTGCTTAACGGAGTAATGGTATAAAACATTTCACGTGCGCGCGATCAATTGAATATTGTTTAATATTCATCAGTGTCCAACTTTGAACGAGTCATAACGAACGTCACACTTCGGCAATTGTTGTTGTTACATATGATCGCCTCATGATTTCTCTTGTTAAAAAGTTGCTTTTCTGCTTTTATTGTTATTCTTGTGCATGAAATTTGTTATATTATTTATTTTTTGGATGGATTATTATTTTTATTATTATTAGTATTTTTTATTCTTATTTTACTTATATTTTTTATTTTTATTTTACTTATATTTTTATTTTACCCGCAAACTAGTCTTATATTCAGTCGAAGAAGCGCAATCAAGGGTAGAAGGTATCGAAGCACATCCTAGTGAATACTTTGACTTCGCATGGCCGACCCTACATCTCAATCTCCGGGTAGCTGCATGGCCTCAGTCACTCCGGCATCAGAGCCTCGGATCGCCTGATTGAATAAAGGTTCTTCGGTTTGAACAGCGTCATTTCCAAGTGAACTCGTTGCAGCGTCCGCTGTCAGCGAGCGAAGGTCACCAGATTCACACTCTCGCCGCCTGGGACCTTTCCTTTATGCGTACAGGTCCTGAAGCTTCTAGGCGACTTGTTTGAGCCATCAAGTCAATTCCCAATAGACTCTGAGGCGTTCGTGGATAGACTGCGCGAGTCACATGGAAAATCTGCAACCAGAACTTCACCGTTCCAGCGCTGCTACTCCATTCATGCCCAAGGAGTTGAGGATCCCCAACCATGTCTTCTTCTGCGACAATTCGATCGAGAAACCTATTACGTTACCGTTCCCTTGGCCTCACCTAGTTCAGAAGCGAGAGGACAAGCTCTTCAAAATTCATTCAAGGGGAGGTCCCAAAGCAGTCTCAATCGAAATACTGAAGCCTGCCTTCAACCTTCGTAATGACGACGTGGCAACACCGACGGCTATTGCAAACCAGTAACAACCAACAAGAGCGACCTCTACATCTTATAATGACGTCGTCGGAGAAGCAGATGGACAAGCGAAGCAGCTGCGCACCCGACGAGGACGTTTCGTAACTTTGTTCGCATCTGCGATGCCGTCATTGGTGGGAGTTTTGTAACGGCATCTAACATTTCGGGAGCTTCCCGAGCGCGCGTTCAATCAATGCATCGTTCGATTTGACTCCTTCGATATTTATTGATAACGAACGTTAAACTATGCACTTCGGCCATTTTTGTTGTTTTTTTATATGGTCGCCTCATGGTCTCTTATATTGTTATAAAGCTACTATTGTGCGTTTTTAGTGATTTTTTATGCATTCAATTTGTTATTTTATTGAATTAATTTTTTTTAATTTATTGTTGGAACTATTATTTTATTATTATCAGTTTCTTTTTTTAAATCTTCCTAGAAGATACTATATTTTTATTTTTACCACAACTCTTTTTTCTATTCACCTGTGCTTCTTTCAAAACGGTATCATAAATTTGTATTTAACTGTTAATGAGTCGAAATTATTTATTTCTCTTAATCAAATTTCGAATGTCTCTTTTAAAAGTGAAAGGAAAGTCTCGGTTTTTTATTATGCTTAATATGACGATTGCGAGTGGAGGGAAAGTTACTCAGCGAAATATAACAATTAAAGAGTGGGGATTTACCTGCCTCTTATATTGTGCGAAAGCTCGGCAAATAACAACTTGACAAGGTCCAACCCGGAAAAAGAAACGGTAAATACATCTGACGACCGTCGAAGCCTACGTGAACATTAATATATATATGTTTTATAATTAACCCCATGGAGATTGAACTGTGTCGAAAATATTGATTTAATAGTTCATAAGGGAAATTATTTGTTTTCTGAAATTTCACACGTTTTGAAGGGATTTAAGGACAACCGAGTTTGTAATATTTAGTTGAGTGTAGTGTAGAAACTCAATACAGATTTCTTTAAGGATAAAAGGTATATTATTTAATTTTGGAAGGCCTCATGAGATATACAAGTTCAGGAGAAATCCGCTTGGTTCACGCAGCTCTTGAAATCACTGTCATGGGGATTGGTGGACTCTCGCCTGCAATATTTATTTCTCGGGGACCTCTGTGACCTGTGTGCTCTTTCCGAAAGTGGGTCAGGCTTACCTTAGACACGTGTCTTGTCACGTGTCCGCCACTACACGTGTCCGACCTCCCCCTGCCGTTGATCTTTATAAGCTTATCTGTCCCTTTTATCTTTCTATTCCCTTCTCCTTACGGCTATCCTCATTTTCCTTTGCCCTTCCTGTGTCTGAGTTTTGACATTGAAGGATTTCAGCAATTTTAGCGATTTCCCTCAAATAAATGAAGATGATTAAACCTTTTTTTATGACTATAAAAACCATAACTTAGGAGCTGCGTGAACTAAACGAAATCGTCAGCTGCTTAGTTCTTGTTAATTTATATTTAGACTATATATAATATCACAATCTTTTAATGTTATATATTTTCATTAACAAAGAAAGAATTCTTGTTTAATACAACTTTTTTTTTATTATTAAGAAGAGACTCGTAATAATTGATATTACTGTAATATCAAAATTTCTCTAAAGAAATTTAGGGTTTTTGGTACCTCCCTCTAATTAGCTGGTGTATTAAACACAGATTATAGCAATCATTCTAAAAGTTAATGATTAGATTTTATACTTTTTAATGGCCGGTAGAATTTTAGATTTTTTTAAATTTTGTGTACCAGGTTATCATTTACCTCATAATGTTGTGGTTTTTCTTATTGACAGCAAATTTTTTTTTTTTTTTTTTATGAAGAATAAACCATTTTATGAAGTTAGTTGGAGTGGATCAATTTCAGGCGACAAAAATAATTATAAACCATTTCCGAGAAGGATTGTGAGGAGGAGTGGATAATTCCGTAATTTTTTTTTTACTAATTCTAAGGAGGACTACTCCGAATTGTAGAAGGAAACTATTGTGATTTTTTAATTTGTTTTACAATTAACATTTTAAGAGAAGTTAAGAGATGTTTTAACATTTTTTTTAAATTTGTATTTTTTTGGATCTACCTTGACCGAACCCCAACAAAAAAAATCTAATAATAATATCTACGGTAAAAAAACTCACCATTGGAATATATTTTGGTAATCGGAAGATGCCATTCAATGTTTTAAGGTTTCACTCTTTTATCGGGTGTGGATATACATTTACACATGATGGTTTTCCACATCTGTTAAAAATACGAAAGGAAATAGGAGCAAATGGCTAATTTGACCTTACAAGACTTCGACAGTCTGTGAGTTTAGAACGTTTGAAAGGAATTATAAAATGAACGGCTACAGGACCATCCTGAATGTATTTTTTGGTGTATTTCTAAATTTCCGTTGTTTTTTTTCTTAAAATATTTTAAAATCTTTTTGGCATTGTACAGCGTGAAAGGTTCTGCTACTTAGTTGCATTCCCGGAGATTATTCATCAATGAATTCCTATTGTTGAATAGTGATCTATCTCACTTTTCTTGAATTGGCAAGCAGTGTGTGTGTGTGTGATCTTATGTGTAAGACCTTATCTTGAACTTCGCCTTGTTTCCCCAATGACGACAGCCTCTTTTGTCCACTCCATTCACGGCTACATTCCTGTCGGAATGTACGCGATAAGCCCTTTATCTCTGTCTTCACAGTCATAGGAGATCAGTCAATAGTCTCTGTCGTAGAATTTGTGAATGGGACGCCACTGTATATTATCCTGCATATGATTTATTTACATATTTCATTATAATGTTATTTATTTCTTATCCACAATAATGAATTTATTTAATCCTTATTGTTCCTTTTCATCCTAATTATTTTTATATTGTATTTTAGTACTCACATTCGCGATAATCTGCGATATTTTTGATAATTTGTGTCGCTATCATTAATATTCAACTGTATACTAGAAAGTTGAGGATTCATGCCGTTGAAGGTTTGAGTTCCGTCTTTGATATTTAGAATGAGGTAGCTGTCTATCCATATTTTTAAGTGGTTGTTTTGGAAGTAAAAAACCATATATGGAGACAGTAGTAAAGAATCCTTATCTGGCTCTTAGGAGCACTGTTAATGAACAAAAGAGCAATAAAAAAAGATAACTTCATACTGTGAAGGTAATAAGTAAAAGTAATAAATAAATGAAAATTATAAATAACAAAATGTAGATAATTTGTAGGTAAGTAGTTGACCGTCAAGCTTTATGAGGAGATAGTGTTCAGTCAGGGATTCGGTCTTGGAAGCTGAAGAATTTAAACTGATGTGAAGGTTCAGTCATGATTTAGTTACCGCAGAGCAAGTCTCTCTCGCTCCTGATGAAGGCCTAAAATTTACGCCAAAATGTTAGCGAAAAAAAAAAGCTTATGATATGTTTTTTTTGGGGGGTAAGGGGTTCGGTCAAAGTAGATCCAAAAATATAAAAATTTCAAAAAAATTTGCTTTTTTAAATTAATTATCTGCCAATGTTTTGGCATACATTGTAAGCCATCTTTGGCAGATAGATGGCTTTTATAATTGGCAGATAATTTAAAAAATACTATTTTTTTTAAATTTGTATTTTTATGGATCTACCTTGACCGAACCCCAACAAAAAACATCTAATAATAATATTTAGGGTAAAAAAACAACTTACAAATTGGTTTTAATTCTTCAATTCATAAGAGCTGACTAACCTCTCCTCGCAAACTATATATAGTTATAAGTACAATTATGAATGAAGATTCAAAATATGTATGTAAATAGATTATCATAAATGATTAATCACGTGACCCATAGGCTTGGGAAGGTTTTATATATATTTTGTATGCATATACTTACACCTTATGAAGGATTAGTCCTATTTCACGCTTGTAATAAAGGCTGTGAGGAAGTAAGCGTAACAGTAAGATAGATTCTATCTGCTCCGAACTTCTATCTGTATCTGAGATAACACGGAGCCTGAGAAATAGGGAGATGAAGAATATTCTTATTCCCATATTGAAAGTACCTGTTACTTGGCAACTGAACAGTAATAAATGAAATACAGGTAAGGGCGAGGCATAAACTTTTGGAACAAGCATACCTATTCATATACATTTTTTCCTGGGATTTTTTGTTTTCATTCTTTTAATATAGGTTAACCTTTTTTTTTTTTTTAATTTTTTTTTTGTATCCTTGAATAGATCATATTTTGTGGGAAAGTGAACAAAGCGTTTGTAACTTATTATTGAACACTGTGATTCCTAATCGCAGGTAGAGGAGGCTGTAAATCACTGTATTTTTTGCTCCTTAAGCAGCTATTCAGGGGTTTCTCTTTCTTGTTCGTCTTCAGGGCCATTGATGGGCGGAATCATTCTTTGTCTTTGAATGGGTGAGGGCGCCGTTCCTTTGTCAACAGCCAGTCCTTCCCTTGCTCGTCCTCTTGAGCCCCTACTACCTCTCCTCTTTCAAGATGGCCTTTCCTTTTGGATTTTCACCTGTAAATAATAATGGATCTTTCTGAAGCCAATCTCTCTACAAGTCACTGCTTCGCTAAAAATATCATGTGTCATAACGCTTAATTATTACTATATATAATCAAGAACAGGTGAGATAGAGTGTTAAGTGCACACACAAAAAGAAAAAATCACAAGGAGCAAAATTTTGGGGGATCTCGCCCTTCGCCTCTCCTCACCGACGAAGAGCGAGAGCTCCCCGAAAATTTTGCTCCTTTTGATTTTTTTCTTTTTGTGTGTGCACTACACTTTCTATCCCACCTGTTCTTGATTACTGTATGTCGCTGCTATAATGTTTCATTATATACATACACATACACACACACACATATTTATATATATATACACACAAGCANTTTTTTCTTTTGTGAGTTTATAAATCACAAATTAAACTCATTATTCCGCTGACAAATGGTAGCACCTGCCTTCACACCTGAATAAATAAACCAAATTTTTCAGAGTTGCACTCCTAAAATGTGTAATATTTCAACAAATATAAACTAATTAGTAAACTAAAACGTTTTTTTATTTTTAACGTTACTAGCGGTCAGGGCTGAGTGACAAAAGAAGGCCTTACATTTGACACGAAACGTTAGCAATTGTAAGAGACTTTTTGTTTACAAGTTCGACGGGCCACTATCGCCAAATTAAATGTTATCTAATTGTTAAATGTAAAGGACTCGAAATTTGCACATTAGAACAACAGTGGAGTAAACCACTCAAATCTCATAGTTATATTCTTAAATATGATGCTTTATATGCATTTTTCATTGAAATTTCAAGGAACATACCTGTTAGAACCATAAAATTTTATAACAAAATCCTCCTTGAAATCCATTTTTTATATAATTATGATCATTCGAACAATTTTTCTATAGGACCTTCTTTACTACTATCTATTTTTGCATTTGTGTGAAAAGTTATAATTTAATGCTGTTGTTTTGGTTGATACCGGCTCAGTCTTTTAAGTTTGGTCTAAGTTGTGACCATATCTATCAATGCAATTTAGAATGGGCCAGAGTTTTTTTTTTTTTCACCCATATAAGATCAATAATCCAGTCCTTCCAATCCAAAACCCTGAGAACAATTGTAAATGCACTTATTACGTATCCAATTCATCCCTTCTCCATGATCTTAATATCCCTTTTGTTCTAGACCTTATATCTTCCCGCTTCATCCTTTTCCACAGTAAACTGCCATACCATCCTAATCCACCAGCACAGATTTTGTCTTCCTACTCCAACCCCTACAACCCTCGCCGTCAACTCAAGCGAAGATGGCCCCGTGACCTCCTAAGGACAAAGTCTGTAAATAATATGAGAGTGGTGTCATTGGTCACCTTCTCTCCTCATGTGATTGACATCGAATGTCATTTTAACTTCATTGTGATTAAATTACAAAATGTTTTATTTAACAGAAAGTAATGAATAAATAAAAGTTTAATAATAATTGCAAGACTAATAAGGATTTGAAAAAGTCGCTTCCAACTTATGATAATTCAAGAGGTGGCTCGTAATGAATTTCCTATATTATCTTTTAGTTATTCTCAGCGCAAATTGTTTAAGGATATCTATCAAATGAAGTTTTTCGAATTCTCAAAACCCTCCTCTTTTTGTATTTTTTTAAAAGAAAAAAAAAAAAAAGCATTTCAGCTGAAATTGTAACAGATAAAAACAGGGTTTGATACTGCCGACTTTTTTCCTTTTAAAAAAATGAGGTTTTGCTTGGACCCAATTAAAAGCCTTTTGTCTCAGGTCAAGATATGCGGAGCCGAAGCCGTTGGGGATGAGTCTTTTCCAGCTTTCGGCAGAGGAGTCTTCTCCAGGAAGGCCTGGAGAGGCGGCGGTAACTTGTTAACTGTAGTTTCCTGGAAGAGACGCGGCTCCAGCTATTATTAGGCTAGGTTCCTGGAAGCGCCTTTGGTCGGATTCTCCAGGTAGCTACGCCCCCGCATTCCGCCAACCGCCCCGCCTTAACTAACCTTACCCACACGCTTCTCTGGGTGGTCGTGCGAACGAATTTCTGCTTGCTTCGACAAGCCGTCTTGGTCTTCGTATTTTGGAACTGTGGATCATATGTTAGCCCTTCCTCCGATGAAATGAATCCGAAAAGTTTCTTGAAATGGATTTTACTATTCAAGGATTACTATACTATTAGAGTATCAATATTAGGTTCATATCGTTTAGTGAATTATTGGAGAAACTGAAGGTTCGAGAGAAAATTATCACTTATCAGATTGAGCACTATTCTCTCTATCAGCCCATTTGATGTTGGCGAAAAAGAAAAAAAACCTTTCGTTTACAAATTAAGACCGAATCCCTGACAAACCTCTCCTCGAAAAGCTAGACGGTCAACTTGTCACCTCCGAATTGTATTTAATTTTATTTCGAACAGTTTTGTTGTTTTTTTTTCCATTTGTTCTAGCTTTATATATTACTCTATTAAAACAACTTATAATCTTCTTTAAAAAAAATTATTTTCTAGTAATGGTAAATCTTACATGTTAAATTTTCTGGTGTAATGGTTAGCATTCGTGCCCGGAAAGCAGGAGATCCAGGTTCGAGACCTGGCTGGGACAGATAGATTTTTTATTCTGTTCCCTCTCATTAATTGTGTAAAGAATCAATTTTTGTTTAAGTTGGATTAGAGAAAGTGGGTATTTGGTGGGAGACCGAAATTTAAAGTCGGTCGTAATTATTATTACTGGTACGAAAGAAGTATAGAATGAAATAGGTACGAAATGCAATTTTATAACATTTATATTCTATTACATTTATAAAAAATTCTAGAAAAATACTTGAAAAATATAATTAAGATGGGTGAGCGCTTCTTTCTCTCTTCCTACAAGCAACGCTTGGTGGCCATACCTTCTTTTAGGCTTGGGTCAATTTCTGATTTTAAATTAAATTTCGTCATTCACTATAATTTATAACCATATTTAATTGTTATTCAAAATTTTTCATTTTCTTCGTGGTTTTATTTATTTTATGCTGAATAAGTTGTTTTTTTTTATTGGCTTATAATCATATATCCTTTGCCCATGATTGAATTGTTAGTAGTTAATTACTTCTGGAATGGTAGAATAGTGGAGTTAATTAACTTTCGCTTAGAAATTATTTTCTAATCTTCCTCTGCTGTGATGATTGTTGCCATTCACTTAGCACTTTAACTTATTAATGACACACTCCTCACTTATTTGCGTAGTTGCAGCACACTTTGGGCAACAGAGTTATTATTATTGACTTGCACCTACACTAATGGTGGGATGTTGATGAATTCGTCTTCAATTGTACGATAAGTTTTTGTCATACATATTTTCGGCTTGATTGACTTTATTATCTTTTACATCGGAGCCTTCACTTCAATCTTCAGACCACCTTACTCAGCTTTCTAGTTATGTCTGTAAACCTGCAAACATTTTACCTGTATGGATTGATTATTGGCGTGAAGTATCTCAGGTTATTGTTTTTGGGTCTAAATCCTTGCTTACATCGCTCCCTACTATTCCTTCCCTCGTAATTAATCAGCGCCCAATTTTCTTTCATTCCTCAGTCAAAAACCTTGGCATTATCCTAGACCAAACTTTTTCATGGGAACCTCATATTTCACAGATTTTCTGTTTCTCCACTCTCCAAAAATTTTGCCACTCTAGTCATCTCCTGCCACGTAAAACCCCTAGTCTCCTCGTGTCCTCACTCCTATTCTTTCATTTTGACTATGGTAGTGCTGTTTGTGGAGGCCTCACCGGAGAACTAGAGGATAGGCTTAAGCTTCTGCTAAACTGTTTCATCAGGTTTGTCTTTGGTTCTCGGAGGAGCGCCCACATTACAAAGCTGTACTCCGAGTCGTGATGGTTATACCCATCTTACCGTAGGCAATATTTCTTTGGTTCTCTCCTCTATCAAGTCATATTTTCCCATTCCCCTCCCTCCCTCTATGATCTTTTAACTTTCAAATTCTCAGTACTGTCCCCGTTCTCGATTTTCCGACCTTTATCTTCTCCCTTACAAATCCGCTGCACTTAGTCGTTCCTTCCTCATCAGATCCTGCTGGCTCTAGAACTCGATCCCTCTAAATATTCGTCGCTCTTCCTCGCTCGCATCCTTTAAATCCCAGCTATTTCTGCATCTCCTCTCTGAACAATTGGGTGTAAGGGACTGTTAACTCCATCTTGTTTAATTTTTATTTTGATCATGATTAACTGTTATTTTATTAGTTTTCATTTTCATTGCTTTTTCTTGTGTAGCACTCATTTTCTTTTTGTGTCTATATTTTTTATTGTATTTTTCAGTTTTTTTTATTACTTATTTGTTTGATTTCTGTACTTGTAATTATAATCATAGTTATGTTCAAAATATTTTATATTATTAGCCTATTCTTAATTTATACTCTTTATTTTTATTGTTGTAACTAGGTCAGAATCAGCTATACTCTCAGCTGTTACCTTCCTGTTATTCAAGGGGACTTATGTCCCAGAATAAAATTTTTTTTCTTTTTTTCTTTCTAGTATCTCACATCATTTTACATTAATGCCTGCCTTGGAAGCTATATTACCATACCATTGTCATACTATGCATAGTAACTCCCCTCCCCCTCCCTCTATTTCAATCTCTTCACTTAAATACTTAAAAATAATTGTATTTTTTTAAAATACACTGTAGAAATACAAACAGAGTTTGTTCAGAGTAGATAAAAGAAAGCATAAACCGTTTTTCTGAAGTGATGAATTTGAATTTCTAAATACCAAGTAGACGAATAAACATAGTTATAGGGAATTTAATTTCGAAGTTAGTTGTCGAACTATGAACGAATGGAGTGGAATATCTCTGTGTTATAAATTTCTTAAGGGAGATACTTTTGTAACTACGAAGAGGAATTCGATCTGGATTTCCTGGGTGCATAAGTAAGCTAAATAAACGCTAGAATGTGAAGGTTAGGTCTCTGAGAATTGCAGATGTGACCTTGGCTTTGCATAAGGCGCTAGAATTATCTCCTTTGCTCAATTAGGCCTATGATTGCATGCGCAATGCCCTTTGACTTTTCTTCTTGCACGTGAGAAGTTCAATCAGAGCCACTGCAAGGTTGGTTGGAGTTATTATTTCCAGTATTGGAGCCTGAGCTCTGGTGACCTTCACTCGACTACCATCTTCCCCCATGTTGCATCTTGCTCTATCTTTTGACTTGTTTTACCTCTCCTCGGATACTCTTTAATTCTCATCATTGGAATTGCATATGCCAGCAGAGGGAAGCACTTCTTGTTTCTTTCTTGGCTATAGCTAACTCCATGAACCTATTATATAAGAATAATAATATAGTTATATCATCAAGAATGATTATATGGAGAGTATTGTAGTGACATGGTTCAGAATTACATGTAAGTGATTCTAGACTTAACAAGAGATTTTGGATTTAGAGGACTGGATGGATCCATCAGTTTTTTTTAAGCAACCTCCCTCGTGGACATTTTTGCGTTTTATTTTCTTTGGTATACACTGAAATATTACACACACGGCACCACTCTAGGTTGAAGTATTTTTCATTTCTATTTTTTAATGCGGTACTGACAACTATAATTGTATCATATTGAAAGGATATTAATTTGATGATATAAAAAAAAAATTTCTCTGAAATAATTATTGTTTATTTATTAATAGATATCATAGCGAATTTCACTAAAATTTATTCCAAGAGGATTCCCTAAAAAAAAACCAAAAAAAAAACGGTGATATATTAGGCGATATATATATAT
>KZ807487.1:133420-149785 GCA_000696205.2 Oncopeltus fasciatus | reverse complement strand
TTTTTTCATTTAATTCGTAGTTCTCTAATTCTTCACTAGATTTCGCTGAAATTTTTGTACCAGAGGCTGTCGAAAAAGGAAGACCCACACCAAAAATCACAGGTCATCCACGCTATGCGGAAGTTGTACCACACACACACACAGTCTGGTTTCTTTAATAAGCGGCAAAAGATCCATCATGTCAATAGGACTACTGAACACACACACTTTCATAAATATTTATTTTTTATAATAACCTGTACATATACATAGAATTTGGCGAAAGGAAATATGATTTATGGAAGCTCTATAAATATGTTTGTATATTAAATAATTGTTGAACTATATTTCAGTTTTGTCATCATTTGAAAGTATATGTATCTATTGACAATTTAAGTATTTATTTTGGAAAAACAAGCTATCCAAAATAGAGAAATGAAATTCTTCATGTAGATTTCCTTTTACAAAGACTCGAATGAATTATTTGGTAACTGGAATATGGTGAGGAGGGCGTGAAGTTCTCTATTCCCATGATTGAGTTATGTAGATGCAATGTTCATATTTAATGTTCACATACTAGTAATTCGTTCTACATAACTAAAACCTTACGTACGTTCCCCTAACCATTTACGAACTGTGTGTGTGTCTGTCTGTCTGTTGTGTTTCAGGTTTGCCTCTAATGCTGCCTTGCACGTGCACACAATGTCTGTACAATTTGCTTCATTACGTTTAGTGTTGGTTATGTATCTGTCGCATGTCTCCCCGAGCCTCCTGTTATTTACAATGTACTCATTTACATTTGTCTGCTTGTTTCTGCAGTGGAACAAAAAGTGCGTCGATGTTTTTTAATTTCCAGCTCCGTTACGTACTATTCCTGTATGTAAAACTTTTATTTACTGTTTTGAAACTCAATTATGCTCTTACGCGACATTTTCAGGATCAATTCATCGAGAGAAAAAAAACATGTATTAGTTGGTTATAAGAATTTTTTTCTTATGTTAAGAAGTAACCGTTAAGAGCTTTTGTATGTCATCAAATTTAAATTGAAGTTCTTTGTCCACAAAGAGTTAAACAATTGAATACCTGATATGTTTACCTTTTCAATAAAGGTATAATGGCTTATCCGGGGGTATCAACATTGAAAAGAAACAAGTTTAACCATATCAAATTTTCAAATGCTACACTTCTGGGACGATATATATTCCCCGCCCCCTAACCCTAGGACTTGAAGCTCCATTAATTCCTTACTATTTTACAGATGGCAAGAACACTTTACATTTTGAATCAAGATTTTCTTAAAGATTAGGCCTTTAACAAGTTTTATTAACAAATTGATGAAGAGCCCATGCTAACAGTTTTATCCGAGTTTATTGAGAGTGCTAATATTGTTAATGGTCAGGACATAATTGCCACTATGTTGAGAGCAGAGGATTCAAAAAAGCCTAACACTCAGGGAGTTAACAAAGCTTTTTTGATTTTCCATGTGCTTATAGTAGAATACACTAGTATTATGTTACAAATTGAATATTGAACAACAATATAGTTCTGAGGGATTATCGGATGGTCTTCTTTGTCCATTTGGCTGTTAAGAAAGGGCAATTGTAGTGCAGTCTTAGTTAACACTGCATTACCATAATAATTCATTTGGAAATCATAAAAAGTTTTAAGGATTTTCTTTATTTTCCATTTAATCCAAAGTTAAAAATCCAGATTTTGGTACATTATTTTTCTTTGTGATTTCATTGTGGATTCTACTGGAGGTTAACGAGTAAATGCTGAGTTTGAGGATCTGTAATTTCATATTTCATTATTTATGCAAATATAAAAGAAAATTTAGTATTTTCCATGGACGAGTTGTTCTACTTGAAAGGTGCAATGCGGTTTCTGTCTGCGTCTACTGGCTCCAGGTATTTCCAGGTTAGGAGGGCGTACTGTTCGCTGAATGTCAAGTGATTCGCCTACGCAAATGACATTTCGTTTTCAGCAGTGTTCCTCGAATCTCTTTGGCAGAGGCGAACGCCGACCTCGCTGCTCTTTTACGTCGTCCTCTACACACTCTACCTCCTGATTAATTAACTCGGAGTGTTGTTTATTTCTCAGTAGAGTTTTGACTAATGGTTTCCCTGAGTATTTGTCCAGCCTGGCTTCTTCTGGAATTCTGTACCCAAGCGACTTCTCTGAAGAAGCTCAAGTACTGTGAAATAGAAGCTCTCTGAAAATTGCCAACAAGGACAACTATTTCTGAAATTTGCATATTTTTAAGTTTGCCTTCACTTTTAAAGAAGAAAAGTATTTATTTAAACAGATGAAGCTGAAAATTGTAAATTCTCCAAAAAAAATTACTGAAAAAAACTTGATTTATGAACAGAATGTCTAGATAAGATTGTATGCGATATGATGAGTTAAAATACAATAGCTATTAATTATATATGAATATTTTATTTGGTTGTGGTATTTTATCCCACGTAAATTTTAAACAATTAATGAGAGGGAATAGAATAAAAAATTTATCTGTCCCAGCCAGGACTCGAACCTGGTCCTTTTTATTCTATTCTCTCTCAATAATTGTATTTACGTGGGATAATAAACCACAACTAAATTAATATTTAAAACATTTTTATTGTTTATTTAGGAAAAAAAAAGTTGGTTATTTAATCATGTTTTATTCTTAGTTTCTAATGTTTATGATATAATTTTGAGGAGCACATTTAAAGAAAACGTTTATAACTTAAATCCCAAACGTAGTTTGATCGGTTAGCATATTGTATTTTAGTGGAATGAAGGGTGTACCTAATGTACAGAATTCAACCAAGAAAATAAAGCTCTTTCCAAATCATGATGATAATTGTAGTAAAGTCATCCCACATTAGAGGGAGCTAGAAAAAAAAAACTCTCAGAGATAGATAATTGTAGTAAAGTAATCCCACATTTCATTACTTATTTAAATCGTAGAGGGAGCTAGAAAAAAAACTATTAGTATTAAGGAATAGGTTATAAATTAATTTTCTGCGTTATTATATGTTTATAATTATTATTTGTGTTTAGTTTAATAAGGTAACTAACAAAAGCATTTAATATGGAACTATATGTAATCACATACAATAAAAATATCTAATTATTCCCAACGATAGCATAGCTATAAATAATTAAATTTAATATATNCCACCTTCTAATTACCTTTCCTCCTGAACGTGATCGGGTCACTATTCAATCATATATAATTAAACAATTAATGAGAGGGAATAGAATAAAAAATCTATCTGTCCCAGCCAGGAATCGAACCTGGTTCTCAGTGCACCGGCCCGGATAGCAGGAGATCCAGGTTCGATTCCTGGCTGGGACAGATAGATTTTTTATTCTATTCCCTCTCATTAATTGTTTAATTATATATGATTGAATAGTGACCCGATCACGTTCAGGAGGAAAGGTAATTAGAAGGTGGCGAAATCTATACAGAACAATTGTGGAATTGAAGTTCCTCAGAGATATAAATAAATTTGAATATATCACATTTATTAAACGAATATAATTGTATATATTTAAGAGGGCGACTTTTCACCGAAATTCGAAGTGGGTTGATGAAAATTGTGGTAAGTTTCCCCAAGGTTACGGGACTTGGCTGTTTCACGTAAGAAACCCGTTGAGAACATATCCGGATTGTAATACATTCACTTTTCATGCGTTCCATTAACAGTTAGTAAAAATGAATGAATTGGTTCTAGTTTTATTTTACTATATCCCTGCTATTGATAATATTGACTTTAAGATAGATATTTGTTTATTCAATTGAAACATTATCTTGCCCGTAGAAGTATTTATCTAATGATTTAGATGATGGAATTCCATTCACTATAAGAATTTCTTCCTGTTGCCAGCCCATCCCGGACATTTCCATAAGGTGAATGCCCTTTCTAGAATAAACGAAAAAGCCACGCCTCTATCCCCTTAAGACGTTAGAGTTCTATTTGTCATTGAATCTGTATAAATAAGACGATTGGACGTTTCTGGGATTTGGTCATCTTCTGTCTTATCTACGATTTTGTTTGGTGGCGACTATTATAACCTAGCTGGAAAGAAGTTTTTTTTTTTTCTTTTTTTTTTTATAGTGTAGAGTAAACACTCAAAACTTCTCTTAATCCGTTTGACCCGACATTTTTATTTATTTTTTTGTATATGAAAAAAAATTTGATGTCCTCCCTTCATTTAAATTGATGAAAACTTTCTTTAAATTGATTTTTCTCATAATTAACATATAAAACTCGACTAAGAGCAAGGAAGATTCCAAGTCACTTCATCGAACATACGCCGCCACTGGAAAATCATTAATTTAAGAATAAAAAATCAACTTCAATATATGTGCTTCTTACTAAGGAGTTCGTGGAATGTTAATGGTTAAAAGTGGTAGAGGAGCGAAGGAAGACTTAATTCAAGAAGGACATCTTTAATATCGTTGCTATCACTAATCTTCCAAAGCTTTATATGACATAATATGTTTAAAATTATGTTATTTATAATAGAACATCGTTGCGAAAAGCACATATTAAGAAAAATATTTAAAAATCAATAAATAAATAATCTTGGGGTCTACCTTCACCATCATCTACAATCAATCCGTCTTTAACTAGCTTGCCTTTTCTACTCGTTTTCTTTTAATTATTATATCCTGCAAATAAAATTACATTTTGCAAATTGCTAACAATATTGTCAATTGGCTGTAACAAAGACATGGAGGTGAGAACCGTCAGTGTCGCAACTGCAAAAAAGAAACAAAACAATAAATGATGACAATTAATGAGAGGGAATGGAATAAAAACATCTATCTGTCCCAGCCATGACTCGAACCTGAATCTCCTACTTGCCGGGTCGGAATGTTTTCGTTACACCACCGGGACGAGCTAGATAACTTATTAAATTTCCACCGCACTAGCGAGAGCCTAACCCACGAGAAAGACGAATACATCGTCTTAAGCTCGAAGGAGCTGACATTGTCTAGCTAATTGTCGACTCTCGTCATTTACTTTTTTTTAAATTCTATTCCTTCTCATCAGTTGTTTAAAATTTACGTGGGATAATAAACCACAACCGAATAAATATTTATAAATAAATAATGACATTTAGTGACACAGTTTTTACCTTAGTTCTTCACGTGTAGAAGATGACGGGGAATTCTCGGTTCATGAAGGACTATCTGGATGGGTTTGGAAAGATAGCCCATTGGCTAGGGGATTAGGAAGTTACACGAGGTAGGAATGGAATTGGGAGGAGGAATTAAGTCATTTTGATGGGTACAGCTGGATACACAGAAGAGAGAATTTACAACAGTTCGGAAGACTTTGGACTGAAAAGTTTGAATACGTTGGATGTGAGAAGGTTTTCGCTCTCTTCAAATACTTAATTAATTATTCTTGCCTCTTTAATTTTTCATTGCTTACTTCTGTAGCGAGGCGCACTTTTTAAAATTTAAAATAGCTCTATTTCATAATATTATAGTGTGTGTATGTATGTATGCTTGCCCATTACCCAATAGAATTGTTGGTCGGATTAATTCTTATTGGTTAGTTATTCATTCTTATTGATTGATTTGGCTGAAGCCGATGGTTTGTAGCGTTAAGAGGGTACGCTATGTAGTTTGGAACCCCCTATCTTCCAGAGTAAGTACTCCTGCTGGAAATTCTTTTTAACCGCAATCGTAACCGATCTCAGGACTATCGCATTCGAGGAGATTGCTCCCGATCTTATAGGCTGCTTTTAAAGTAGTTCAACTCCATCTTGCCTTTCAAAATGAAAAAAAAAAAGTTTATATTCGCCAAAAAAAGAAACATATATTATAAATATTTTTGTTTATGTTACAGTGCTTTACTCTAAGAAGAAAGTAAGTGAAATAAGTTTTAAATTTGAAAGAGTTTTTCACTCTAGGTCTGTGAATGCTATTTTACTTTTATTGCATAGGAATGTAAATGTGGCGAGGTCATGTGGACTAGAGAACTCTGGACTTTTGCAAATAGTATTAAATTGTGTTTCTCGACCGGTCGTAGCACTTTTCTTCTTCTTTTTTTTAATCTAAGAAATTTGATTTAAGGTTTAATTTATTTTATTTTATCTATTTGTACATTATGTGTTTATGCCTCTGAGTTTGCGAACACGTGATGATAAATTACTTTAGCAAAATGAAGAGTCTTTTAAAAATTGTCTCATAACCGTCACCGATCCTGCAAAAACCTTATACTCTTAAAACACTTTAGCAGAAACTATATGCAAAATAGGAGGCAGGTTAATGAGCTCCGGGCAACCTTCGTCCACAGATCTGGAATTGTTTATACTCTTTATAGTTTCTGTTCTGAGGTGCCTTCAGATATTGGGCACACTGATGCGTAGAGGAAGCTCGCTAAAAATATGTTCGCCTCAGAATTATATGTATACACATTAATTACACAGAAAGTGAGGGAGGGAGATTGAGACAGTGGTTGGCTCCCTTCTACCACATCCTTTATTGTCTTTGTCCTTTTCAGCTTTCGCCCCCAAATTAATCTCACTCATCCCCTCTTAAAATGAAATGTACGGAATCTACTTAGTTTTCACTGCTTCTGCATGTTAGGTTTTCTAATATCTTGTAAATTGGTGAACTTATTTTTCAATATTTCAGGGGTACAGTACTTTTCCTTTTTGAGCTGGTAGAATAAAAAATAAATATAAATTCCTTCTGATATTCAATCTATTTTCGCTTAGTAATTTAATATAAATGCATTTATTCTCGTGATTTACTTGATTCAACGAGCCGGTAGAATAAAATATATTCCTTTTAAAATTCAATCTATTGCCGCTTATTAATTAACTGTAAATTAATATAAACACATTTATTATTGTTCTTTGATATTAAATATATGTTTTATTGATTATTAGTAAATCTAATTATTTCCTCAAATATCAATAATAAATTATAATGTGATTAGCATATTGAGGATGAGAAAACATGAACAGCTAGCTAGAAATATCCTTCTTAACTACTTTATGTAAGGACATTATATTCTCACCAAAACTATTCCCCTACTATGGTTGATCATGCCGTAAGGGCGCGGAGCTATCTTGCTGCTATCAACATGGCGATCTGCTGAAGCATGTGCTGAGAATGACGAAAGGGGACCGCACAAGGAGACCGGTGACGGAAGATGTGCTAAGCGGTGAAGGCCATCCGAGGTACAAAGGATGCGACAACACGCATCTTGTGAATGCCGTCTGTGCGCCGGATGATAACACTACCCGGGATTACCATTGGTGTCTTAGAGATTCCGCATTGTCTCCATCATGAGGGACATTAGTACATGAGATACATATTTGTATTTTTCATCGATTCCTAAAGAACGAATACTGTCAAATTCGCTAAGTATCAGACTGATCATAGAATAATTGCCTATATAGAGTTATGAGATATAAATTTGAATCTAATTACGGAGAATAGAGGAGGTACATTAGGATTATCGTGTCAATGTTCTATCTCTAACTCAGCTAGTGATCAGTCAAAGTTCATGTTTGCGGTATTCAGAATGTAGGCATGCAACAATATAAAGGGAGTTGTGGTGTACACTTCGAAGGTAGTCATAGTGGATGGCACTTCTGTTTAATCTCAATTTATGGTATGGGAGTCGGACTGCATAGGTATGTGGGGGGCCAAGTCTTTCGCTGTGGGTTCTAGTCTTGCCCTGGGCAGACATATCGACATGTAAAAGCTAGACCACTTGCAATGAGTTTTTAGAGAATAGGGCGGCTATCTCTCGATAGATATCCTCAATGATCCGAATTGATTGCTTAAGGGGTAAAACAAAAAAAAAAATAGTGAAGTTGAGTGGTAGACACAGCTGTACACACCATTTCAGGGGCCATTACATCGATGGCTCCTGATGTAAACAACTTAATAATGCATTTAGTTCTTTCGCTGCAACCAAGGTCATTCATTTTCCTGGGGCTATTTCCGAACAGGGATTCCCTCTTTTTGTAAATGAATTTTGTATTCCTCGAAGGCCTTTGGAAATGGTGAGTCGGCTCCTTCCCGTACCCAGGATAATGAAATCTCTTTCCCTGTTTACATTCCCCCTTTGGGTATGACGGCTTCCTCCAGTGACTTCGGGGAACTCCTTCTACCAGGAAAGAAGGCATCCTTCAGACTTTGCTTTCCTTCGCGCTTGACGTCAAGCGAATGCTAGCAGTCATTGTTAGCTGTTGCGTTAGTCTTCCACTGAGCTCTTCTACTCAAATCACGTCCTTTCGGGAAACGAATTCTTTTCTAGATAAACATTTGTCAAGGATAATTGAAAGAAGAACTGAATTCCTTTAACTTTTCCTCCTTATATTTTGTATTCCCAGCAAGGAATTCTTGGGTTTTTAATATTTCTAAGGTTCAATAAATGCGAAATAGGGGAAGCGAACGAAATCTTTGATCCTTTGTGATATTATTTGTTTACTTGTCAACTTCATCATTGTTTTTATTTTCCTCTAGTAATTATTTAAAATGCATTTAAATGTGTATTTCGCATTTATCTAAGATAATGATAATAAAAAAGAAAACCCTTTTTCCTCATCGAATTTTAAACATTAGCTGGCGTGCGCGCTTGTTTTTTTGAGTGGATATTAAATTAGTTCAAAGAGATATCTTTGAGTCGAAGGAAACAGAACTTGGAAATTTTGATGAAATTATTAAGGAAAAAAAAGCCTAAGTTCAAATGGAGAGTTTTTTTGACTGTAGATATTATTATTAGATGTTTTTTTGTTGGGGTTTGGTCTAGGCAGATCCGAAAAAATAAAAATTTAAAGAAAAGTGTATTTTTTAAAATTATCTTCTAACATTTCGGCTTACATTGTAAGCCACCTTCAGGGATATTGAAAGATAATGAAAATTGTCATAAGAATAAAAATAAAAATGAAAATAAAAATAAATGATTTACAATATTATAATATAGAATATAAAATCAAATTTAGTTATATTTATTTCAGTTAGCCCTGAGGATGGGTTACAATGTAAGCCGAAACGTTGGCAGATAATTTAAAAAATACACTTTTTTATTTAATTTGTATTTTTTTGGATCTTCTTTGACCGATCCATAACAAATATGAATAATATCCCAACATCTAATAATAAAAAGCCTAAGGGTTCACAGACAAGTAGAAGTATTTTGTGGCAGGGATATTTTGCAAGTGATCGGTGGATGAGAATTTTAATTGATGGGGTGAGATAAGTTGAAGTGGAGGAGTCGGCCTGAGTAAGTTTTCAATAATCTTTACAATTTCCATCAGGAATATCTACAATTTCGAAATTAAACTTATATTCTAAAACAATGACACTATATTTCGTTTCGTCCATTGCAAACATTTCTTAAAAATTAAGAAATCCCTGTGTAAAAATTCCCTCAAACTCGGTTTTCCCACCAATAATAAACTGTGATCTCTATCAAAGATCCCAATTTTCTTCGTTCTTTATAAAAAAACATTTTTCCTGTAGAATCAACACAGAACAACATTTCCACAAAACAAATAAAAACTGTCCTCATAAAACATGACATCCACAGCAGACTCACATTTGACATCAATCGGATCATGTGGAAACAAACGCTTACTATCTGAGACTGTACTTATTGACAAATGGAGAGTATTTTTGACCGTAGATATAATTATTAGATGTATTTTTGGTGGGGGTCCGATCATGGGAGTAAGTGAGGGGTATTTGGTTTTAAAGTAACGAAAGAAACCAAATCTACCTTAAATGGTGTGTTAGTGCCTTTCTGGCTGCCATTATCAACTGTAAGTGTAGGTGATGAAATGATGTTGGTACCTTCAAAAAGAGAGTTTGTTGACCGTAGATATTATTCTAAGATGATTTTAGTTGGGGTTCGGTCGAGGTAGATCCAAAAAAATACAAATAAAAAAATGTATTTATTTTTTTTTAATGAAGGATTATCTGCCAACGTTTCGGCTTACATTCTTACCCCAAATAACGACCTTGTTTTCCGTTCTCTTCCTTATATTCCAAATCTGTCTGAAAATATTAAGAAATCCCTCAAAAAAACTTTTCCCAACCTCAAGCTTTCTTTTTCCACCAATAACAAGTTAAAATCTATTTACACCATCCTCAAAGACCCCATCCCCCTTCCTAACAGAACTAATGTCTTCTATAAAATTCCCTGTTCCACACCACATTGCCAAGGCTCTTACATTGGACAAACAAAAAACCCGATTTCCCGCAGAATTAATAACCATAAAAATGACATCAAGAATAAACTAATAAAAACTGCCCTCACCAAACATGTTTTTCATGAAGCACACACATTTGACTTCGACAGCTTAACCATTCTTTCCACTGAACCCTACCAACACAAACGTCTTTTGTCTGAAACCGTTCACATCAACTTACAACATTATCCAGTTAACGACAGAACAGACATAGAACAAATTTCCTCAACTTATTCTAACATTTTTAACATTTTAAAAACCAACAACCCTTCGTCTCAATAAACCTGTCAAAACATTTTTCTCAGTTCCAAAGTCACTTATTCCCAATAATACCCTTCCCTTTTTTTCCTTTGTCCTTTTATTGCCCTCTCTTGCAACAGGCCGCTTTCCATTTACACCTTCCGCCTGCCTTGTACCTGCTACCCCCACTCCCCTTCCCATTTCATAACTCAAAACAAATCCATAATGTCCAGTCATGGAAATGTGAACCTAGGGACAAGACGTCCTCTCTCATCTTCATGATAGGTAGGTGTGGCAAAATTACTGCTTTAATGATATTTCAATTGTTTCCTGTCAATTAGTTGTTGGTTTGCATGTTTTTTTCAAAATGGTTCTTGTTTTCAATATTGTTTTCATAAACTTTTAATTGTCTTACACAGTTTTCTACTTTCATACTCTTGATATCACATTATATTATAATTCTCTATTTTACTAATTTCAAATATTACTGTATTCTCATGACATTGTATTTCTACAGCCCTGAAGATGGCTTACAATGTAAGCCGAAACGTTGGCAGATAATCCTTCATTAAAAAAATACATTTTTTATTTGTGTTTTTTTGGATCTACCTCGACCGAACCCCAACTAAAATCATCTTTGATGTTGGTACCGTCTTTTGGTGGCCGTGTGTCTGCAGGTGGGATCTGGGAGGCCATGTTGGGTGCCTGAAGCCTGGTGAGAGGTCTATGTGTAGAGTTGGACATTGTAGGAACACCCCAAGTTGTGTTATATGTTCAAATGGAGATTTGATTTGACCGAAGATATTATTATTAGTAGATTTTTTTTTAGTTGGGGTTCGGTCAAGGTAGTCCTTATTAACTTATACTTACGCATTTCAGTCAACAACGATATAGAACAAAATTCATCAGCTTATAAAATTGTAGGTAGGTGTGGCAAATTACTGTTTTAATGTCATTCAATTATTTTTCAATAAGTTGTTTTCTGCATGTTTTTATTTATTTAATTTTTTAAAATTCTTTACATAGCTTCCTACATTCATACTTTTGATATCTCTTTACATTATGGCAATTCTGTATTATATTATTGTCATTTATTATTGTATTCTCATGACATTGTATTTCTACAGTACAGCCCTGATGATGGCTTACAATGTAAGCCGAAACGTTGGCAGATAATCTTTTTAAAAAATACACTTTTTTTAAACTGTTTTTTTTTTTTATCTACCTTGACCGAACCCCAACTTAAATCATCTAATAATTCATCAGTTTTTGTCTGATATCTTTAGCATTTCGAAAAATAGTTAGGCTAAGTTAAAAACAAGTCCTAACTATCCCCACAACCATAATTATCCTTAATAATAATATCCTCAATCATATTACTTACATTTCCTCGTACTGTTTCCTTTGACTCACCGCTATCCCTTTGAACGCCACCGCCTTGTCCTCCCCCCTCCACTCTTCACCGTTATATCTCTACTTCATCTCACTTCCTCCTAACTTAGTTATGCAGCTTTCTCTATTTTACAAGAGCTGTCCGTTCGCCATCGAATAGGTAGATGTGGTGAATTTCTTTTTACGCGCGCGTGTGTGTGTACATATGTATAATATAATTAGTCTCTTTATTTTCTAATCCTTCAGATATTCACTTACATATTTGTTGATTTTTATTTGTTTTTTATTGCTGGTTGTATTATATATATANTATATATATATATATATATATATATATATATATATATATATATATAATGTTTTTTTACGACACTGTAATTCTTTTAACAGTAATGAAGAAGGCTTAGAATTTGAGCCTAAACGACGAATATGTTTTGTAAATTCACATTTTGAAAATAAAAAAAAAATTTTAATCATCTATTGGACTGAAGCGCAATCACCTTTCTAATCGTGCATCTCACCGGGCAACATATCCACCCGAAGGCTTACATCGCGCGAGGGAGTTGGCGAACTAATGGTGCAAAGTGGCTGCGTACCGCTGCCCTGATGGGATCAAGGCTGCGAGATGAGCCGCGATATATTGTCGTGGGACCCCCCCTAGAGATCTCTTCTTCCTCTCAGCCTCTGGGATCTTCAACCCTCCGCTGCAAGGAAATCTGCCAGCAGCGACAATCTTTATGTAAACCTGCCATGATGTCATATCAGGTTTGGGGTTTAGCTTAAACCCCATATTATACCAAAAATGTCATGGTTTAACAGTTGCAACATTATAAAGTCCGTCTCACAATTATTGCGCAGGCTAAGCAAATTTCTCAACATCGTAATTATTGATTATTTCTATTTTAAATCATTTTGTTCGTAATTATTTAATTATTTAAATTTATAAAAGTTTAATTTATTTNATAATAATCAATTAATATACTTATATTAATAATTATTTTTAATTACATTATTTTATGTTTTTTATCTAAACCCCCCTTCTGTTTATTGGTTTCCTAATAACGCAGAGAAACAAATACAAGTTCGTTTCGTATGAGCTGCGCATACCAAGCAGGTAATAAATATGAACGAGAATATACCACAAATATAGTCTGGTATATGATCCACAGGGTTATTTCCACCAATAAATATATAATGAGAATCCGTCATCATTGGCCCCCCTAGAGAACAGCCAGTACATGTATTGACATGGCCTTATTGCCCATAAGATCAATTAAGGCAACAGGAAATGTCCCTGTTGAATTGCATTAGGCCAATCCAGAGAGGTGAGGGGAGGGGAAACGTTCAATCATCTTGTCCGTGCGTATTTTTTTTTTTTTTTTAATATTACAGATTATAAATTATACAAAAATAAAATTTTTAGGTATTATTTTTGATAATTTTTACATGACACTAATATTAACGAATATATAGACATGATGTCTCTTATACCCTTGTCTATCATTCGATTTAAACCAAACGATTTCTTTATAAAATTGGAAAAATAAACTCAGATATATTTGTTAGTTTATATATTTTAAATGTTCAATATAACTTATCAAGATCTATCTTTTTTCTTTATTTGTTTTTTATTTTAAGGTTTTTTTTTGTTTTTTTTTTAATTTAATGGAACATAAATGTCTGAGGCCTTTCGTTTTATGTTAAAACGGACATGGCGAATTTCATTTTGTCGAACTAAAATCGATGGACTCCAGAGCGTTTATAACATATATGTATACTTACATATTAGTTAATGTCACTTAAGGTGCTTAGAAAATAAAATCGGAGGAAATATGGAGAAAAAAAAATAGTCCACAATTTTGTCATGGGAACAACCTAAAAAGCAGCATTCCTCCAGAATTCCATGTCGGGAAATAATACTTACGTATTCAATGGTTACGGTGCTATCTAATTTAATACATTTGGGTTTATGTATAGTAAATTAATTTCTTTGTAATTTTAAATATAAAATTTTAAGTGACAAGGAAGTGCTTACTTGTGTCCAGATATGTAATGCATAATAGCTGTAGGTAAATATATTTAAATCTTACTGATAGTGAATCATAGGAGACTGTTATATCAATAAAGAACATTACGTAAGAGATTAATAAAAAACTAATCAGTAAACTTTAATGCAGTCCAATCAATTTTAACATATTTTACACATGATAAATCTGCCAGTCATGGAAATGTGAACTTAGGGACAGGACATCCTTTCTCATCTACATGATTTGCAGCCCTGGATGGCTTACAATGTAAACCGAAACGTTGGTAGATAATCTTTTAAAAAAATACAATTTTTTTTTTTAATTTGTATTTTTTCGGATCTACCTTGACCGAACCCCAACTAAAATCATCTAAGAATAATATCTACGGTCAAAAAACTCTCCATTTGAACAATGTGTTTTTATTTTCGCCAACGTTTTGCCCTGGATGAAAGGAGAGAGAGTCACAAATTGCTTATAGTAACCCATGATTGCTGGAGTGCTAAATGAACATGCAATGCCTCAAATTCAGGCGGAAACGTTTGCAAAAATAAAACCATAGATAGATAGAACGTTGGCTGAAACAGATAATTTTTTTACTCTATTCCCTCGCATTAATTGTTAAAAATTTGCGTGGGACAATATATCACAACAAAGTTAATATGTATAAAAAAAACCATATTGGTTAGCAATTTGTTTTTATTTAATAATGCGCCTTTGACCGAACCCCTACTATCTCCTCCTATATACCTTGTTCTTTTATTTATTATCAATGCCCTGTATTCCACACTAGTAATTATATTTACAAAAATATCTGAAGTAGTGTTCTAATATGGAATGAGACAGTCATATTTTAACAATATTTATGACTTAATTAAAAGCTCATTCGAAGACCTAAGCACTAGGAGTCCTCTAACAGGCGTTTGAATTACAGCGATGGGTTTGCTCATTATTTCTTCATTAATTGCTTCCCTTCGCTCATTTAAAAATACACATATATATGTATATTTAACGTTCCGTAACGAGTCGTCGAACCGATTTATCCTCATTTCGGAGGGTGGGAAAACACCCTCAACCCCCATGTGCTGCACATATATACTAATTACCCCCTCTCTCGGAGACTTAATCGCGTTTGGGACTCATTTGTATTTGGTAGTCTTTGATCTCGTTTGACTCCTCCCCCCCCCCTCTTTTTTTTCAGTGTAGTTTGTGCGTGAGTTATTAATACATTAATTTGCGTTGTTTACTCATTTTGTTCCTTTTCTTTTTAGACAGACATATTTTGCTTTCATTTTAATTTATCTCAATCCAGGAGTTCTTGCTAATCCCAAAAGCGGGTAATTGAAATGGAAACGATGGGTGCAACTGGATTTCCGCCCCTGTTGCATAATTGCATTTGTAATGCATTGCATAGCTGATGACGTGACTTGTTTATAATTTGTTTTATGCTTTATTCTCTTTCGTGTAACTGATTGTCTATGGTAGCTTTATACTCAATAATTGAATCGTGCATTCTCTATATTCTTTTATGAATGATTGAAAATGTATGTATTGAAATATCAATTAAGACACAGTTTTTAGATTTTTTTTTTATTCATTTTTCTTCCTATTTTTAAGGTATACACATAAGTTGTCTCATATCCTTGGATAGTGTTAGTTTGCTGTGACTAAAAGAGAGGCAATCATTTAAAAAAAAAAAAAAGAATTCGAATGCTTGTTTCTCTCTTATTTACTTCTACATCATGATCGACTAAATATACCATATAAGCATGAGTGAATGATAGTAAACTGTATCTTTTCAACAAAAATAAAGGATTTTGACTAAAATTTTGACTAAAATACACAGTGAGATTTCAGTCACGACAAGAAACAAATCAGAGCTTGCAAATGCCCTTGGTTAGATGGCGTTAGGGTCCAGGCCAGTAGGGATATGAGAGTATAGATATTCCTACAGGGAATTTACTATATTACTTAATATTGCTCTTGAAATTTCTCCATTTAGAAGGCTATAAGAAATAGTTTTCAACCTTCAATCAAACGATCAATAATTGGTATCCCCACCTCTAGCTCTGATAATTGCTTCCATTCTCGTGCCCATTCCAGCGACCAGGGCTCTTACATGTTGTTCTGGGATGTTGTTCCACTCTTCCACTAACATTTCCCTTAAATCTGCCAAAATTTGTGGGTCTCGGGCGAGGAAACGTCTTCCAAGCATGTCCCATATATGCTCTATTGGGTTCATATCTGGACTTCTGTGTGGCCAAACCATAACGCAATTTCTTCTTGTCTGAGGAAATTTTGCACTGATCGAGCAACGTGAGGTCGGGCATTATCGTGCAATAAAATAAAGTTACCTGCGATATTTCTGGCGAAAGGTATTACATGTGGCTCAAGTACCTCCCTAATGTACCTGTCAGCAGTTATAGAGCCACGGTTCACAAGAATCAACTCTGTACGGGAGTTTAAATTTATGCCCCCCCACACCATCACTGACCCACCACCAAACGCAACC
>KZ807487.1:110538-129811 GCA_000696205.2 Oncopeltus fasciatus | reverse complement strand
TATATATATATATATATATATATATATATATATATATATATATATATATATATATATATATGTGTGTGTATATATATATTATTAAAAAGATATCTGAACGACACCACTGCCTACTGGACATGCAGGCATAAGTAATAAACTCCAACGGAAAATGGCCCAAAATGCTTGTGCAGAGAAATAGCCCTTTAAGGTACATTATTTTTGATTGTCCGGGTTATGTTGTGTAACGGTCGTTTGACTTTGAAAGGGGAATGTGTGAGAGCCCGACAGAATGCAACAGTTGCTTACTTAGTTCGGACCAACTGTCTTAAAGGTAAAGCAGCTATCTTCCTAGCCATAAAAAAAAAAAAAGTCCTTATAAGGAATAGTTATTTGCATCCTAAGATGATTTTAGTTGGGGTTTGGTCGAGGTAGATCCAAAAAAACACAAATTAAAAAAATGTATTTTTTAATTAAGGATTATCTGCCAACGTTTTTACATTTTTTTAATTTGTGTTTTTTTGGATCTATCTCGACCAAATCCAAACTAAAATCATCTTAGAATAATATCTACGGTCAACAAACTCTCCTTTTGTTATTTGTATCATTTCGCCCAATATGGGTAGGGTACCACTGGCTTCCTGGAGGGTGAAACAGCGCTCCAGTTTCAGTCCATTTCTGGAATTCATTGCCCATTATTGCATATAATGCTGAAGCAAAAACAAATTTGGCATCTAGGTTTTTTATTACAAAATGTAGAATGAATTAGTATTGGTTGAAACCAGAAGTGAGGAAGGGGGGGGGGGGGGGTCTTTAAAGAGGGAGTGAGAGTAGTCTTTTCGTTACATTTCTCTATCTCGTATTATCCACCATAAATGGATTTTTTTAAATTTGTGCAGTCACATTTCTCACTCAAATACATGCCTTTATCCTTGCCTTTAACTTACAGAATCCGTTTAGAAACCCTTTATCAATGAAATAAATATTTAATTCAATTAACAATAAGTATTTATTTAAGTAGAGAATTTGTGTTTAAAAATGTGAGAGGGGACGTCATGAACATTTGATTCAGGTGGCAAGGTTCTCTCGCCTTCATGATGGCCCTGAAAATGGCTTACAATGTAAGCCGAAACGTCGTCAGATAGTAATAAAAAAATACACACTTTTTTTTTTAATTTTAGTTTTTGTATCAACCTTGACCGAATCCCAACAAATCTACTAATAATCTCTACGGTCAAAAGTTCTCCGTTTGTACTTATTCTCGGATTCTTGATGAATTTTTCGCTTTGATCTGAGTGAAAGTGTGTGTGCTCTCCAGTAGATGTCTATTAAGTCTTGTTAAGGCTGGGAGGGAGGAAAGAGACAAGGAAGAAATACTCAAGTGGAGAGTACCACTTAATTCAGCGTAATGAGGCCAGGATCCTGGATCTGTCTGGAACGAACTGGAGCCACTGATAAAGTGAACTTTATTTTCGGTTATAACCCCCTTTGTTCGTATAAGGAGGCTTCAAATAGTCACCATCTGCTCTTCAGGGAAGTCACTACAAAGAAATCCGAAAAGATTTTTAAATGGAAAATATTTTAAATTAACTTGTGTTTACATTGCACGCTAAGGTCCACTGAAAGTGAAATGGACGGGAAATTTGTATATTTTTGTTCATTATTCCCAAAAGAATTAACGTAAGAGACCGAGCATAGATGATTTTTCTTCCAAATCCATCTCTAACGTTGGATTTAACGTTTCATGATAAACATAATACAAATATGTAATTAAAAAAGTCTAGTCTGTCTAAAATCCATTTAAATGTAGACAGAGAGAGAGAGAGAAATATAATTATTCATTTTTATAAATATTGTTTTCGTTGTGGTATTCAATCCAAAGTAAATTTTAAACAATAAATGCGAGTAGAAAAGAAAGGGAATCTATCTGTCTCAGGCAGGGCAGCTCAGATAGCTTTTTATTCTATTCCCTATTGTTGTCTATTGTTGATAATTCCTCATTGCTTTCAATGGCAAATATTTTGCATCTAACTTAAAACCCTTCTGAAATGATGTATTCTGTTTTAAATTAAAATTGTTTTGCTTCAAACGCTGGGAAAAAAGAAAAAAAAAAACAAGAAAAAAAAACGACATACTGGGCGATTTCTTTTACATAGTGAATTAAGAATTTCCATTTTATTTTATGTTATTCATCCGTTCTTTCATTTCCTACTACTTCCTTATAAGAGTCTTACAGGTTTCACACTGTTTCAAGAAAATTTCACAGTGATTTGATGCATGAAAGTGATACTTCCCAATGGCTACTTCTTGTTCATTGACTCTTAATGCTTAGGGGAATCACTGTTCCCAATACTGAAATAAAAGTGTGAGTATAGTGACTATCACAGGGCTTCCATAACCTTTGCCAGCAGAGATTACATGCCCTTTGCTTGTCCCTAGGGTGCATCATATTAGGGCAATTTCGTGTACCCTAAACAGAGGGATATTGTAATTTCGGGATATTTTTCCTGTTGTGTCATGTAGGCTGAAATTATTCATTATTATTCCGAACTATTCCGGATAAATCTGGCATTTGGTTGTTATTCCCGTCTTGAATCGTAAATTATTCATTGATTCGAATTTTTGTTAAAAGCTGTCTACGAACTTCTCTTAATGAATTCTTCTGCATGAATAATTTTCTTCTACTAGTTGTCTGCCGGCAGTCTAATTATCTCATGGGAGCATGGTTGCAATGTACAACCATTCGAATGCCGTTAAATTGGCTCAAACTACGTTTAATGACATATTACTGCGTTTACTCGGTTTCCGATAAAAGGTGTACTTGAGAAACGAAACAGATGGGCAGAGAAGAGAGTGTTTTACGTCCAGACTATCTCTTTATGTATGACGAGCGTAATTAGTAATCGTCAGTAATTGCCGGGCGGAGCCGATGCATCTTGGGTATGCATTTTACTTGGGTTCAATGCGCCCTGCTTGCATTCTTCAAGGTTGGCTTGTGCTAATTTGCAGTTAAAGTTGGCTTGCCTGTTGCAGCGCACTCAGCAAACAGAAGAGTATGGTCAGCAACCATCGAGTACCGGATATATTGGACTTTGCTTTAGTAATTATTTTTTCCTTTAATATCAGTAGTATATATATATATATAACCTCTNTATATATACATTAATACTAATTTTAAGTGCAAGGGAACATAATAAAATTCTAACTGTTCCAGCCAGGACTTTTTTTATTCTGTTGCACTAAAAATTGTTATAATTTACGTGGAATTAAATATCACAAACAAATTATATTTATAAATGAAAACTAAAAGTAAATAACGAGATTTATTTAAATAGCTTGACAATGTCAGTTCCTCCGAGCATAAGATATATTCGTCCTCCTGGGTGTGTAGAATTTAATAACTTATCAGACTTGTCTCGGAAAACACACCGTCCCGGAAAGCAGGAGATCCAGGTTCGTGACCTGGCTGGGACAGTTAGATTTTTTATTCTGTTCCCTTGCTCTAAAAATTGTTAAAATTTACGTGGGATTAAATACAACAAAAAAATAATATTTATAAAATACTGTATTACAGTTTCAAACATTCCAAACTCTATTCATATTACTCTCTCTAAAGGTATTATCTAAAGAAAACATTCTTTATCCGAAAATATGATTTTCTACTTTTTGTTTTCATTTATAAACATTTTACATTGTAAGCCAATTAAGAGACCTTATTTTATTTATATATGACGTCACTTAAATATAGCTGATTTTTTACCCTTTAAGTACTTCTTTGTAATAAACGGCCAATGAGTTTTTGTTGTGGTATTTTAGCTTGAAGCGTGGATTTTTTAAAATAATTTTATTTTAATTAGAATAGGACGAATTTAGGTTTCAATCCTATAACCAAAAAGTGTGGCTTGAATACAAACTGTTCCCTGGTTCACAGGCTCTTCCAAGTGAAGGGCTATAAAATCTTGTTGGAGTCACCTGTTATCTTGCCAGTATTATTGGGTAGTAACGCGCTTTTCGGTATATGTAACAATATATATTATATTGTTACATATACAATATATATAGGTATGAGATAGGTACAAAGAATGAGGTCCAAGTCCTCAGGAAGAATACCACCATTGGACCCGGTGTGCTGGTGATACGTTCATCTTATGTACTATCGTATCTATGGTATGTACATACCTTGATCACAGCACCACTTATCTTTACTCTCTATTTCTTACTCCACCTGAAGATGAGTTATCAGTTTTCCACGAAATCTGTTATTTGTATATCAAATTTTGTTGTCGTTTCTGGAAACGTGATGTTTGTTTACACTAGTATTAGGAAATGTTGACCACTGTCCTTTGATATGTTTAGACTACGGGGAAAATATGTACACAAGTGTACGAGATCAATAGAAAAATATCTTGTATCTCCTTGACTCAGCTATATCTGGCACTGGCTAGAATTGTTGTGATCTCACAAGTCGAGGTTGTTGGATTATTCCTATAACCTTTGAATATTTATAGGATCTCGAATGTGTGTCAGATTATATCCTTCAATACTTTGTTTTAATCGTTCGTTAGAAGTTTATAATAGACGGAAAGTACCAAACACCTGTCATTCAATAATTGATAAGATTAACTTAGGGATTCAACCAATGTTATTAAACTTTAGTAGATAATACAGGGGTTCGGTCAAGGTTGATAAAAAAATATAACTAAAAAAAATTATGGGATAATTAGCTTACATTGTAAGTCGAAACTTCGGCAGATAATAAAAAATACACTTTTTTTTTTTAAATTCTTTCATTTTTTTTTTTTTTTTGTGGAGAAACCTTGAATGATCCCCAACAAATTCTCTACATATAATATCCACGGACAAAAACTCATTCATTTGTTATTAAATATTATTTGTCGGTTCCGTTTACAGAACGATAAAAATGTAGTAGAGTTGGGATTTTTCTATTTCTAAAACTAAAAAAGTTAAATGAAGTTGATCTGTTTCAATGTATATATTTGAAGTTTAAATTTTAAATAAATAAACTTATAGCTAATATCCAAACAAACCACGGATTATAAGATTGTTATTTTAATATTCTTTCACTAATTTATTTAGTTTGATGTTCGAATGTGTGCATATATACCTTCCAAAAACACAATTTTCATTCAAATTTCTCTGGAACTTAACTCTTATCGCCTTACAAAATTGTTTGAATGTGAGAAATAGAAGGTGTCCAACTTCACGGGTTTTTATATTAGGATATCGAGTTGTAGATGGCTCCTCCCTCCACCTCCCCAAGTTGTTCAAAGGATGATAAAAATAATAAATAAGTAAATGGAAGGTTCGGTCTTATATGTCCTCATTTCTAAAAGTAATAAATATCACTCTTAATGTGTTGATACAACCGATAACACTATAATAACTTGATCCTCGATAAAGCAAGTTTGCGGATGAAATAAAAAAAATATTTTACACTTAGTTTAATGCCAGGTCATAACCTTCTTAGTCTATGTTTAACCTGCTTTGCTCTTTTTCTGGAATTAAAACTTTCTTCGGAAAATTGGAGAGAAAACATTGCACTTAGGTTAAACCTGTATATTTCCTAGATAACTGCATCCTTAGAGATTACTCCAAAATCCGTAAAATTGTTCATTCTTTAGTAGTTTTTTTTAATATCTAAAAAAGCGTTTTAGGAAGTGATACTTCTTACTTGTGATCACTTAGGTGCATAGATTGACCTGTATACTTCGTTAAGCACAAAGGTTTCCACTCTGCTGGGCTAAAGCTAGACTAAACTTTCAGGTGTTTATCCCAAAAGCCTGTCATCGATTGGCGAATGAAATTTATGACTGATAATGCTTCGAAAGGATACTGAGCTCTTGAATATTCCGATATATTAAGTGTCTGTGTCTAATTTATCTAATAACGTGACAAGTAGACTCTAGAATTAATCTTATTTTTATGTATTTATGTGAAATGCTTCGAAGACGGAATGGTCTAGTGACTATGGCACTTGTCTCCTAAGCCATTGGTTACAAGCTCAATAATCACTTTTCACTTTTACTTTTTTTCTTTTTTTTTTTTTCTCTCTGTAATGATACAGTTGATTCACGGTGTGCTCTTGTGATTACCCTGCCCTAATGAGGTGCCATTCTTCGTTGAATAGACTAAAATCAGGTAACCAGAAAAGAGGTTTGCCTCAAGTGCCTTTTCTAGTATGTCGTCGGTTGTTCGTAACATGTGTTTGCTCCCTGGGCCTCATGGGGCAACACATGTTAGGAATGTATAGCTTTTCGTAGAACTGATTTGGAGAAATCACCCCCCTGCCTTACTTGGATATATGTGGCGAAGAACACTGTTCCTTACATTACTTCTAAAACAGTAATTAATCTATCATCATTAAATATTATTATTCGGAAAATCTATTTAATTTCCACATTATAATTAAGTAGGAAGTTGGGTAATATACTGCATATGTGGAGAACAAAATATCTCCCCGGGTAATAAGCTTTTCTAGAAATTCTTCATATACACATTATTATTATTTTTAATAAAATCATTCATTTTAAACATGAAGAAACTCATCCTATCTACATAGAAGAATTTCACATTTCAAAGAAATCGGCTTAAGAAAATATAAAGTCGGATGAATATTAAAGAATTTACAGGGAATTAAAAAAAATCATATTAAAGATTTTATGAATAATTTTAATTTCCACAGCCACAAGTATTAACCTAAGCAGAACGTATGTCACTATAACATTTGTCCGTCACAATTAAATTTAATGGCATTCTCAAACTTTAATCTTTATTTCACATTTTATTTCTAATAAAAAGAATTACAAAATCAACTTGCAATAATCATTTCACATAGTTCACAGTTTGTTCACCTAAATTTAAATGCTGTTCCTCTATTTTAATACTAGTTAAAAGTGTATCCTCCAACAAATGTACAATTTTTGTTGTAATGGTAAATCGTATGAATAGCATGGCATCATAGTCTACAAGTTGTCAAAGTTTTTCTATTTTTTCATTCAGTCCTTATAGATATCAAGTCGGCTGTATGTAAGTTCCATTGTATAATTATTATTTTAAAATAATTATTCTTTAATAAAACAACTAAAGTTTATCCTGTCAGTAAATGGATGGTGAATTTGAATAGTTTTCTCACTACATACAAGTAGTATACTGGACTTTATAAAGAAGCAAGTTAAAGTATATTTATAAAAAAAATGTAACCTGTTTTGTTTCAAGTTTTTATTACATGAAGTGATCCAATCTCTATTCAATATATATGTATCAGAATCTTTATATACTTAAATTAAATTTTGAATTTAAAAATAATATTGTATAAGTTTTGCTTACTTTGTTTAAAAAATTGCATTCTCCATATAAAATAAGTACTGGAAGTAGGGGATGCATATATTGTTTTTTTTTTAGAACTCTAAATGTTTCCAAGCTTACATGCTTTCTATTAATATCTTGATTATATATATTTCTATAATATTACAATATTCTGGAATATATATATTTATAATGTAATCTGAGTGGGGTTTTCCATCACTTGATGAACTGGCTGTTCTCTTCTGCGGTTCTTGTCCACGGGGGTAGCTCGAGAAGGGAGGAGTCTGAAGGTATTTACAAGAGACCTCTCCAGGAACTGGGTCAACACATGTTGCCTCATCATTCCAACTAGCCCATTCGACCTCAATATGGAACCGCTTTCCATATTTGCCATACTAGAAATCCCATGATAGATTATCAATACTTTTCCTTTTTATAGCTTTTATCTGTTTCTAAGCACATTTTTATTGCGTTTTATTTACATCTAGTTTTCTAAATTTTGTATTTTATATATATATAAATTGTGTGTTAGTCAAATATTATTTTGAATGTTTTATTTTTGGGTATATTTCTCACTGCTGTGTAAGTAAACTGTTTGGTAATCTCACAGTAGGATAGATTCAGTGGCACTCTTAGGCCTGTTTTTTCCAAAGGTCTACGGGGGTGGTATTTCCGGCAATATCCCTACATGAAATCACTTTTATTTTGGGTATCAGCAATATTAATATAAATTATCAGGGGATATATTATGTGAATAAAATTAGTTGAGTAGTCTAACATGATATTGGAAGTATATTCAGCCATTGTAATTGCTCTAAACACATTAGAAATTGTCATACCTTCCATTGTCCGTCTTCATTGGTTTCTGCAAACCAATGAAGACGGACAATGGAAGGTATGGCAGTTCTATATTCATTGGTGGTGGAAATAACCTTTTAGATTATTTACATTAGAAATTCGTTAGCATTAATTATAATTAATGTAGCCAGTAATTACTGGCATTGAACACTAATCCAATAGTACATTAAACATTATTGACGTTGTAGAATTAAATTTTAAAATCGAGTTCTTCTTCATTTTACGTATTTGAGTTTCTGAAATAATTGTATATAATCATAATAATATAATTTACTTTTTAAGCCAGTTCATAAAATAACTTGCGACGTAAAAAACTCTAATTATGAAGAGGGAATTATCATGGTTTCGGTCTATGATCAAAATTAATTAAATGAGCCGAAGCAATCAGATTATTCAACAAAGGCCAAACTTTTGCCCCTAAAAATTTGGTTTTTGTAATTTTTGTCAATTTGTGCATTTGGAAATGCTGTTGTTGGCTCGGCCTTTATTTTATACAGCATATTAAAAGGAAATATATACCTTATTAGATGATTTTAGTTGGGGTTTGGTCGAGGTAGATCCAAAAAAATTCCATTTCCGTGGAAATGTGAACTTAGAGACAGGACGTCCTCTCTCGTCTTCATGATAGGCAGCCCTGAAGATGGCTTACAATGTAAGCCGAAACGTTGGCAGATAATCTTTAAAAAAATACACTTTTGTTAAATTTGTATTTTTTTTTCTTTTTTTGGATCTAGCTTGACCGAACCCCAACTAAAATCATCTAATAATAATGTCAAAAAACTGTCCATTTGGAAATATATACCTTATTTTTCACTAATGATTTTCTCTTATTTTTTTGTCAAGGAAAAAACAATTTAGCCTGAAAATTTGGTGACAATTGGTTGAAAATGCGAGTGAGTGCGTCTGTTTGTGTGTGAATATCCTTATTCCTACTACGACATGCGTTTCTCATTAAAAAATGAATTGTATCCATTTTCCTTCGTTTCAGGCGAAATTTCAGATCCCATACTTTTTAAGAAATGTACTACGACTTCATTTTTTAAATTTCCTTAGTGTTTGAAATTTGCAGGGTAGGAGGAGGAGGAGGAGGAGGAGAGTAAAACAGAGTTGCATATTGAACCTGAGATGTCTGTGAGCGAGCTGCTGACGCGAGTCTCGCATTTCCTTTTGATTACACTTTACAAAGAAGCACACCTGTCCACATACGTTCCAAGTACGTCAGTGTTCTGCAATAGTGACGTCACTAGTCTTGATAAAGTTTGCCTTTTGTCCCTATCTTGCAAAAGCAAAAAAACATTTTTTTTTTCTACCTTGTATACGAAAGTATCCAAGGGTGCAAAAAAAAAAAAATTGTTTTTTTTCGTCACACGGAACAAAATATTTAAAAAAAAAAAACCAGTTTTTTAAAAAAGTTAAAAAAATATTTTTTTTCTTTATATACGAGAAACATTCACACTCGTACAAACTTTATAACCATTAAAATTTATTTTTATGTTTATAACACATACTCATGTGCATGGGTGTTTTACGTTAGATATTCTTAATGTCAGGCCTGTAGCTTTTATATGTAAAATTTAAAAAAAAAAAAAAAAAAAAAAGAATTATTAAGTTATTTGTAAATAGGTAATAGTATAGTAAGACAAAGCGGATTCTTTTATGGATAAAGAAATATATTTTACTAGTTTAACAGTGAACAATTAAGGATGAGGTTTTACCCTAATCCTAAATTTTTAAATAACGGTCTAGAAACCACAATTAGCTATTATTCCTAATGGAATTTGGTTTGTCGGATTCAATACAGAAAAAAGGTTTTGTTCGTAATTGACCGGACCAATTGTGCTGGTTTTTATATATAACAAGGAAAGTTCAGATACAACTGTTCATTAACCATATACTGAGAAATTCGCTTAGTTTACGCAGATCTGGACTTTTCTCACATCCCAACTATGTTTTTTTTTAACAAGAGAGAGATAACCCGGGTACCTTTTGTTGTAATTGCCCGTTCTAACAAAGTAAAGGAATTAAGAGTTGTAGTTGGCCATAGATATTATTAGTAGGTGTTTTATTTGTTGGGGTTCGGTCAAGGTAGGTGTAAAGTATTGATTTCAATTAATTAATAATTACTTTTCAATTTATTATAATTGATTAAAAATATGAATAACCCGGATTTATATAAACTAAATAAATCCAAATAAAAAGAGTCAAATTATTTAAAACCACTTTATGTCTAAGAAGTTTCATTATTCGTGAAGATCTTTCGAGAAAATGTCCCTTTCCCAAGGCTTCCTTTAAAAGGAATATTTTTAGCACATCTTATCCATCTCCGCCATTTTATCTAGTCAACTTTCTCATGCCCAGCAGAGGAAAACATGGTGTGTGTATGCTGTGTTGGGGAAGATAGCCCCTGTTCTGTCGAATCTACATTCTGAAGAAGCAGACTACAAATGTGTTTCCGACTGACTTGATGGAAATCGCGTTTTTCCCGTCCGATGAGAAAGTTATCCCAAGGGTGGTATTTAAGAATGTCACTCACAGCTACGTCCTCTTCAGCGCTTGGGGGATGGCTCAGCTCCTGTCAAAGTGGGCTTCCCCACCGTCCTTACATTCCAGAACGAGGCCGAATATCTCTAATTATCGCCTCTTCCTGATTACTGATTGATTTCTTTGAAAATTATATGATTTCTGTTTGCAGCTTCTGCAGCTCCTCTCTCTACTAGTTTTTTTTTTTTTTTTTTTTTTTTTTTTTTTTTTTTTTTTTTTTTTTTTTTTTTTTTNAGTTAAAGTAATTTTTATATGAAGTTAGTAACTAACTTTAGGGTTTCACTAGGATTTATTTAAAATTATGTCTGTTTCATTTATTTATTTAATCTTAATTTTAATGTTTACGAAAAGTTTTTCGTACTAAAGCTGAGCGCATTTGCATATATATATATATATGTATATGTATATAGAGAATAAGGCACTAGGGGCTGCGATATATAGTAATCAAGAACAGGTGGGATCGAGAGTGCAGTGCACACACAAAAAGAAAAAATCACTAGGTATATAATTTTTAGGGATCTCTCGCCCTTCGTTGGTAGTCTCTCTTCAATTCTCACTGACGAAGGGCGAGAGATGCCCTAAAATTTTGCTCCTTGTGATTTTATATATATATATTTATTTATTTATAAAATGAAACACTCGAGGCTGCGATTTATAGTAATCAAGAACAGTTGGGATACAGACTGCAGTGAACACACAAAAAGAAAAAAATCATCAAACATTTTTTGACTGGATGAATGAGTTTTGACTGATCTCATTTTATTTTTTGGCCTCTGATTTTTTCTATAAACATATAAGTCTTCTGTAACAGAACAGTTACTGAGACTTTCAATCTTTAGAGATATTGACCAAATTTGCAAATAAATTGCAGTTTTTTTTTTAATATATAAAGAAAAAATTATCAGCTAGTAAATGTCATTGAAACTTCCCGTTTAACAATAAGTAATAAATAAAACTGTTATTAAATATTTTTAATTATTATAATTCTTAAGGAAGTGTATTTATAGATAATTTTTTTATGATTTCGTTCAAAATATCTAAATAATAATATTCCGTTTCACAACAAACCGTGTGCTATCCTTAAAGCAGTTTTTAATCTTGAAACAATTAATAATAAATGAATATCCACTATTATTACACCCTCACAATCACACTAAAATAAAAATTTTCTATTTTTACGAAGAACTAGTGATAAATTTGGAATAATGCATACTTTCTTTATTTTGACTGTTGTTATTTATAAAACCATTTATTATTGTTAGTCTCTAAATAAATAATTTCAGAAAGATAAAAGTACAAGTTCTGGTAAAATACGTCCTATGTCAAAATGGAGTTACAACTCTGTTTCTAGAAATTTGAATTAGTGTGATCTTTATCATTTATCATTATGTAGGTATATTGCTGAGAATTATTTGTAATTAATACTTTTTCATTGGTCACCTTCTCTCCTCATGTGAATGACATTTAATGTCATTTTTTTTCCTTCATTGTCATCAAATTACAAAATGTTTTTATTTAACAGAATGTAATAAACAAATAAAAGTTTAATAACAAAATTTATACTTTTAGTGTGACTTGCTTGTCTTACTGTCTCTCTCTATTAAGGGCGGGAAGGCTGGCGCAGTGACTGACGCTCGCTCCTCTTCTAAATCCGTTCTTTCACCTCTCTTGCCGTGTACTCCTGATGACCTCATCAGTCCACATTCGCCTGGGGGGCATCCACACCCTTGCGTCACGCTAGGTAAACAGTTTGCTGTCGGCTGTTGTGTTCAATATAGATCTATCGGCCGCCCGCCTGTGTACGTCACTGTCGTCTGACATACATGCCAAGTCTGTACGCACATCCTGCGTCTTAGCTCAGAAAGCGGCTTCAGCATTCCTTGGTCTTGTATCACTGTTACTACAACAAAGAGGGCTGACTTTACTCTTTTTACATTATTTTATTTGAAATATTGTTCCAAAAAAAATTTCCCTCTTCTACAATTTCAGAAATTCGGTACTGAACATTTATCGGCAGTCACCGTTTCTATTACAATGTTTTCCTCTAGCATATATGTATACGACTAATTCTTTTTTTGCTTCTACTTTATTTATATGTTTATTTAATATGGACTAAAACCCCTATTTTTTCTGTTTCATATATTTTTTTATTGTATTTTTAAAATAACATAAAAAAAGTTTGCCTTTGCAAATAAATGTCCAACAAAGTCATTGTTTTACTCTAGACGTCAAGATGTAAAGAAAAAATAATTTATATAGTATATGCCATATCATAATAATAATATCATATTAATGTTTCTTATAATATTTTGTAAATCATACATAAAGTTTTAAAAATATTTTAGGCAAAAATTTCACTTTGTGCATTATGCAAAATATGAGTGTGTGTGGGGGGGGGGGGTAAGTAGATGCCCTACTTTGATGATTACATTTCTCACACCCTTCCATAAAAAATTCCTCTATAGGCTTCACACCCACTTCTTCCAGAGAAAACTGTTATCGCTCATGACGTAAATCGCTTTGCTTCGAGTGTTGTTATACATTCATATATTTATTTTTATATTTTTTTCTTTATTTATTTTTTTATATTTATTTCTTGTATATCTACAAGTATGTATTCTAGACTTATGGTACCGCCCAAAGTAATTGTTTCCTCATAGATTACGCTTTTAAACCACATACTTAGCTCTATCTGCTGTAATAATAAATATGTTTTGTTTCTTTCAAGTTTTAATTCTTATTTTTATTTTATTTTCAGGTGAGTGTAAATGGTCACAAACAGTTTTCTGGAGATTGCTACTGGGTAAATCACTTATGTTCTGTAGATAATTTATTTTGTTTTAAGTATTGTTTCTATTCTTATTAGTTTTACTTTTTATTAAAATACATGCTTTATTTAATTATCTAAAGTTATTTACTGAAATATACATTAAATTTATATTTACTTTACACATCTATTGAACTCGGGAATTAACTTTATGTAACTAACAGTTATGTTTCTGTTATTTTCCTATTTGTATACTATATTTCCTTCTTGAATAAGTTAAAGTAATTTTTATATGAAGTTAGTAACTAACTTTAGGGTTTCACTAGGATTTATTTAAAATTATGTCTGTTTCATTTATTTATTTAATCTTAATTTTAATGTTTACGAAAAGTTTTTCGTACTAAAGCTGAGCGCATTTGCTTCTGTATTATCTTAATAATAATTTTCGAATTTCAAGTTCGCTTGTAATAACTTTTATTTTCTTTTGCTGAGGTCAAAGGCTTCTTCTCACATACGTGTCACATACCTTGAAACAATCAGCAAAATGTATGATTATAGCATTTGTGCATCGCTTATAGCGTGTACGTACTCGCTCTAGTGTCATATTTAAAAATATTTAAAGTGGTGTCATTGGTCACCTTCTTTCCTCATGTGATTGATATTGTATGTCTTTTTTTTTCTCTAATTCATGGTAGTGATCAAATTACAAAATATTTTTTAATTTAACAGAATGTAATAAATAAATAAAAGTTTTAAAAAAAAGTGTCATTTTAAAAAATATTTACAACAGTGTAAATATTTATAACATTGAAGGAAATTCAGTATTTGGTAAAATTGGATGAGGTTCCTTTATAGGCAATGTTTGGGGAAGGAAATAAAGGAAGCTGAAAGATAATTAATTTCTTCGTTATTGTTATTATAATATAAGTGAAGGTTTTACTGAGGTTCATATAATATAGTTTCAGATATTTCCGACAAACTTATAATACAATTGCTTACTAAGAGGTATGTTTTGTAATGTGCTGTTGTGATTCAAGCCCCCCCGTCACTTTTTAGGCTGAGAAAGTTTCCTACTTTTCTCGGCTTTTCAGGTCAACTTAACCATAATGTTATTCAGGCTGTCGTCATTTCCTTACCTGGGAAATGTATCCTCGGCCTATGGTGTGCATACAGCTCCCAGATAAGTTAGCTTCGCCTTATTACCCGTCTAAAGAAGACCTCCTACGTCTCTCCCTCAAGCGTATCTACAATGAGTGACAGTTTCGGCATCGTCTTTTGCCCCGATCATCCGGGAGAGGACACCGTCTGTTTCCTCTAGCCTCCAGCTGGCAAATACTCAATTATCCCCCCATGATTATGATTCTTTTCTTTAAGTAAAAATAGAAGTAAGTTCAGCGGAAAAAAAATCAAGATCTTGTTTTGCACGATACTAGAGCGGGAGATTTGTTTTGGTGGCAGTGATTGCGGACCTCATGGCTCCGTTATCTCGTCTAGACACTGCAGACGCTGATCCATTCTTTTTTCTTTTTGCTTATTTACACCGTCCTTATGATCTCTTAAGCATAGGAATTTGTCTCGTAATTGCTCTTTTTCTTATTTTTCATGGATTACTAATATGAAGAAGCTTGATAAACAATTAGCTTAGATTTATTAAATTTATCAAATGAGCACGATGGTCAAAGCATATTCCAGCTTGGTTTTGTTTTTGTATGGACATATTTCAAATATATTGGATATTAAAAAAAAGTATAATGAAATGTAATCTTATTTTTGTCTGTAATACATATATGTATATAAAAAAATAAATTTTCGGAATGTCTATCACAAGCAGAGTATATTATATAAAACGTAATTGTCGAAAAAAAAAAAAAAGTATAATTTACAACAGAAAAATATACTTCTAAGGAATAGAAGATGTTTTATTAACATAACCTGTAGTTTTGATCTGTTATATTTCTCATAGTGGAATGGTGTTTGTGCAGAACAGCCAGGATTGGAAAACTTCTTGGGAGAAAGCACATTCCATAGTGAGAAGTTTCCTGAGAGAAATGGTCGTAGAAAGGGTGGGACCACCGGAACATGTGGGGAATGTAGGGATCTGAAGGGTGTGAAGGGTAGAGGACTTAGGAGGGTGGAAATTGTCAGGAGGTTTTCGCCTGTGGTGGAACACTGATGCAGAAACATGCCTACAGATATTGCATTCGGGAGTTGTGGTATTGTAGCTTTAAATCTGTATAAATGCTGGCATACAACACTTTTGATGGCATTCTATATTCCGCTTTTTCTGAAGTCTGTTATACGTGACAGATCTAGTTCACTTAGTGGACTGGGCACGGTGGACGATGTGAGAACTAAAGGCTAGCCTTGAAGCAATCCAGATATATAAATGAGTAATTTGTAAACAGCTTTAACAGCCACGTATATTTATTTATAAAAAAAAAAAGGAGAAAAGATCCTAAAGTTCAAAGATTAGAATCCTCAATTTTTATTTTTATTTATTTATTTTTTTCCTAAAAGCTGAGGGTTTTCGAGACCTCTTAATGTTAGTTTGATCAAGAATTATGAATTTAAAGTAGTGATTGCGCTAAAGTTGTTATTCTTCTTTTTTTTAGAGAAATATACGTTGTTCTTTACAAAAGCTGTTTACAAAATTTAACAAATGACATCAAATTTTAAATTGATCACTTGGCTAGCTAAGTACAAATAATAGTCATGTGAGATTTGATAATGGGTTCCTTGCTCTCAAAAGTATCCAACAGAAAAACATAGACTTAATAAAAACTATAATCCACATTTCCTTTGTTATAATCTTCTATCCTCCAGATAATTTATATTTGATTACATTATTACAAGCTGAGTTACATGTGGAATTTGTTAACATCTGCTGTTCAGAACGAATCTGCAAACAATACTGTATAAAAGTATACTTTGATCCAGAAATGACTCAGACTTCAGAGACAATTATATTCATAAATATAAAGCCTGAAGTAATAACTTTCCTTGTTATTGCCTAACTATTAGATTTGTCTTTATTTACTTTTGTAAATATAAAATAATATACATTAGGGATGTAAAAACATTAAAATTTCTAAGTGTATAATAATGTTTATTTCGATACACCCTTTGTCTCCACAAATCATAGACCTGATAAGTGCAGCTAACTGTTTTCTTAAGGATTATATATTCTCAGCTTGGATATTATACTTGTTATTATAATTTTTGTTTGCATCAATTTATTTCTTTGCTTACTTTTCGCGGCGCTACCCATTAACAGCACCCGACAAGAGTGTCAAGTGCTTCAGCTATCCGATAGCGGACGCCTCAGCGTCTTGAGTCTCCAGACATACAATTCTCCTCAACGCGTAGAGTAAGGAATCTGATGATCACAGGACGGAATTTGCGCGGCGCGCCTGAGTCTTGTGCGCGTTACATATTTCGTCGTACATTAGTGCAAATGATGAGGAGGGAGGATTTAGCAATCTTCTTTGTCTTGTTCCTAATTTCCCACTCAGGTGTGGAGACTGAACGAATGATGATTTTATACATAGCAGGACAAGTTTACATAAAATGTTTATAGCAATTTACATAACACCATTTTAATGTGTATTTATTTTAGAGAAACGTTTTATTTTTTTCTGTTTTGCAACGTATTCAGAATTCTAAAGCTTCATCGCCAAATCTTATTTTTTTATAATTTAATAAATCTATATTTATTACATTCTGTTATTAACATTTTTCAATTTGATGACATAGAGAAATAAAACAGAAACAAAAATTATAATACAAAATATTAAAAATAAATATGTGAACATTACCGCAGGGAGAAGCCATCGACCCCACTCCTAATAAGTTTAGGCATCAAGGCACAGGAGTTCGCGAGGCCATCTCCGTTTAAGTCGGGGAGGATTGTAAGAATTGGAGTCTGACGACAGGGATTGGGCTTGTGGATTAAGAATAAATTGGAGTTTACTATGGAAGAGCTTGAAGCGGGTGGAGACGAGATCTTGGACGAAATGTATATTAAAGTCGTGATGAAGGGTAGAGTTGGACACATAATATGGAGCATTAGCAATTTTTCTGGGCATTTTGGACTGAAAAGATGTATTCGTTGGATATTGGAATCGTCAAATCCCTGAAACCATTTGGTGATCAGCGACGTATCTCCATAGGGTTTTGGGTTTTGTCAATGTTCACTATAACTATTTATTGAGTTGATGGAATGAGACCTTAAGTAGATCTAAAGGAAACATACCATTTACAAATGCATGAGAAGTGTTTCCAGCAATGACGCCTCGTCCTGAGATATCGCCATGAGAACTTCTCAGTTTAGGAAGGCCACAAACATGGAAACTCCACTCAGTCTGCCATTACGTGACTCCCAAGTTACGTAAGTCTTGTTGTTGTTCGCTGATTCATGTCCATCCCCACTCGGACTCGCCAGGAGATGGATGCGGGCTCCTAGATATCCTCCAGGACGCCACCCGTCTGCGGGTTTCCAGAGCCGCCGCCCGCATGTTCCACATCTAGTCCTACTCTATTGATTTCCTATTGGCCTCAAGTAATGGCTCTTTGTCCTATTTTTAATGTGTTCCCACGAAACCTTATACAAAGCTGCGGGACAGATATACCAATTTATTTACGCCCATCATGTGTCAGTTGTGTGCTCAAAGCGAATATGTCATTATGGCTATAAGAGGCCCAGAATATCATAGATATTGAATCTTCATACCTTATCAATATTCTTTATAATCTCTGCAGGATCCTAATTTTCTTATTATGTTTTTAAATAAACCTATTTTACATAATACGATATGTTTTGTATTCGAAAACAAGATTTGAAAGTGTGTGTTCGTGCGTGAGTAAAAATTTTGTTAGTACACCTTTCTCGTAATTGTTGGGGCGAAATAGCCTAGTTGTTTATCGCCTAAACAAATGCATATAAACAATATAATTTTTCATAACTGTCAGTCAAACACATTTCATTCATACTAAAAATAATAGGTAAGTGGAGTGTAAGTAAATTATTATTTTGATTAACAATAGCCTGTATTTTTTCGACTTTGAGTAAGCAATACTAAAAGTGTTAACAGTTCTCAATACACAAGCTGTAAAAAAACACCCACACGCACAAAACATGTAAATATGTTTTTTTTTCGTGTGTGTGTGTATGCATGGGTTCCTTCTACAATCCACTCTGAATCAGAAGATGTGCGAAATCTCGTCAAAGAACAACTTTTAGACACGGTTAAGCCCGGAAGAAGTATGGTATTTATGAAAATAATACTTTTTTTAAAGGAAAATATTTATGAAATGTTGAAAGCTTCTATCGAAATCTCCCCTGCTAGCCCATAGTCATCATACCTTTTACTGTTCTCGCCCTTGGGTGAGATCAAATTCGCAATTTACTCTCATTTATGGCTATCTTCAATTAAATAAAGGGAAATCTGCTTAGATTACTAAAGATTTTTATTGAAGTCATTTTTTACTATAATCGTAGGAAAATAATAAAACGAGTCTTGCTGAAATTTAAATGTTCCTCTCCAATAATTTTAGATAGCTCTATTATTATTTTATAAGTTAACAAGTAATAACTAGATTTTAAATGCAGATTTATAGGTTCCTACAAAGTCATGTCAGCATGTGACACAGCTAGGTCTCGTTAATTCTTAATCCCACTGTTTGGTTCCCAGCTTAGTTACCTAAGACATTGGTAGTCGAGGGTTGAATGCCGACAGATTCTATAAGGTTTTATCTAGGAGAATAATATGATTGCTTGATGTCCTTCGGGGGGGGGGGGGGGGG